>JAVQJL010080176.1:0-36391 GCA_036024295.1 Nannoperca obscura
TGGTAATTTTTCATATTCACTTTAACTTTTTTTTAAACTTTTTGACTAATATATAATTTCAGTCTCTAACCCCCCCCCCCCCCCCCCCCCTCTACCCACACTGACTCGAGGAATTAACACCGTGAACATTATGAGTTACTACTGAAGCACATAGTTATCACAAGACGTGATCACTTTCCCAGGAGCAGAATTTCTCTGCATGTTTTCTCACATGTTGGATTTCAAGTGTCCAACATAGCTGCAAACTTTTTTAACAACAGAAAGTAGTCTCTATTTACTCCTGTTAACTGACATGAGAACAAAGCCTTAATATTAATTCTTTCAGTATAAATAATACAAATATATCAACATTGTTCTTAACTAAATGACTTGAATAGATGTATGTAAGCTACTTTCCACATCTGCTAATCAATCAGGAAATAAAAAAATAGTTTGTTAATAATTATGTCATATTAATATTTGTTGTTGTCATGACACAAGTCACAACAAACACTACATAAAGTGACTGTTCATTGAGATGTGGAATCACTGTGTTCAGATGGCCACACTGTGAGATCCACACCCATCCCTCCTGTTGCACGAGCCTTCTTGTACTACGGATGATGTCATCTTTGACCGGGGAGGGGAGGAGGGACCTGGGCGACTCGAGCGGCTGCAGCAGCTCCGTCAAGTTGGTTCGAAGTAACCATAACAACAGCGGAAACACAGGCGTTAGCCTTCATAATGACGGCGTAAACTTTAGCGTTGCTGAAGGGGGAAACAAATGCTGCAAGTATATTAGTGTACAAAGCAAAATAATGAATGATAATTATGACATTTCTACAATAAATTTTTTTTATTTTTTTTTATTCCTTTGACAGCTGATGGAAAACACAGTTTGTGACTTCCATCACAACTTATTACACACTTTATTTATTTTTATATTGATGGGCTGCAACACGTGATAGAAAGTGTTTGTGTTTTCTCTATTTTCAGATTTTTTAAATACACAACCTTTTTTTTTGTTCCACACATGATACTGAATATAATACATATTCCAAACTGCTGTGTGTTTTTAACAGATCAGAATATCTTATGAAGTTAAGAGAGGATGAAGGAGGGTAATCAACCTTGGAGCCAAACATTTGCTGTTGAGACACTTTTGCCTCCAAATTCAAATTAAATCCAGTGCACAGCACACTAATAGTTTTGCACAGAGACTATTAACTAGTCCCAGGTTTTCTGTGATTTGATGAAACACACATTTGTTTAGGAAATATCCCCATGTGAGAGTAATAATCAGAAAGGTTTAAACAACTAGCTTTGACACAGGGCCCCTTTACAACACAAGGCCTAAAGGAGAAACATAAAGGAGAACCCAGTTTATATTGTACTTCGTGGTACAGGTGTGTCTGTGTAGAGGCTACATGTCCTGAATGTAGTGCTGTTATTCACCTTACAATTAAAAATTCTAAACTAAAAACTTTTTTTTCTTGCCTCTATTCACACGAATAAAGTCAGATAATAAAATAAAACAAAACAAAATAAACTGAACTGAACCAAAAACAGCAACGTGTGTGCTGTGCGATTGTGTACATGTGCGTGTATTTGGTAGAAGAAATGGAAAGAGAGGGACAACCGTGGATAGAAAAACTATTTTATTTTGAAACTCCTGAACGGAAGCACTCGCCTGTTAGCTCGGCCCGGCTCGTCGCTGGTGTCGGTGGGAGGATCTCGCCTGCCCCGTTTCTCGGCACCCTCTCCGTAAAATTAGCGAATACTGCAGCAAGAAGTGAGTGTGTGTGTGTTTGTGTGTGTGTGTGACTCGATCAAGAGGAAAGAGCGTGCGGGGATTGATATTTATTGAGAAACCATCTCATCTGGCTGGTGACAGGTAACTATGAAACGGAAGCTGTAGTTTGTCTAAATGTTCTTATTTGACACAAGTCGGCAGTCTAATTTGAGCTCACTTACTTGGGTGAGAGAACAAGGTGGTGGCTTGTCCTTTTTCCTGTTTAGGTAGTAGTTTTAATCCCTGACGGCGCCGACGTGATACATGAATCCCACCTAGCGCGGTTGCAGTTTGCAAGGGCGGGTTTCTGTGCAACTGTTGACCCGCTTCGTTGTTGTTAGTTTCAAAGTCGAAGCGAGCAGATCAGATCCTGTCCGACTGCTGCGACCCCGATAAGCAACTCCCGCATGGCAAATCTCCTAATGAGCCGCTTCTATTCCTGGGAACACTTAATTTCCTCATTATCAAGACTCCCGTTTCTTCCGGGGCGTTGTTTGAACTGACAGCAACGATTTCCAAACACACAAAAACATGTGGAGGGGGGAAATCTGAGAGCACGGGCGAGTTATCCGGGCGGAAACGCACAAGTTGGTTTAATTATCTCAAAAGACTATTACTGTTACTGTCGCTGCTAATATATAAGCAGATTATTGGCACTATCAATTAATCAGTTTGATAGTTTTTTGGGGGGGGGATCAATCTAATGATTGAACTATAAAAAGTCAGTTTTAATTGTAATCGACAATAATGTTGTTGGTGATCTATAAATCATCAATATCAATCAACTAATCGTCTCATCGCTTGTTTAGAGTAATTTACAGCCTAAACATTATAACAGAAAATCTGCATACATTTTAGATAATCGATACATTGTTTAAGTAATTTTGGGGGGCAAAGATGAAAAATGTCTTCTAGTTCCAACATTTTAAATGTTTGATTGTAAACTGAATATTTGACTTTTGGACGCTTAAAACAAGCAGTTTTAACATGACCCCCTTGTGAAATTGTGAAGGTTCATTTTAAACAATTTTCTGATATTATAGACCAATTGATGAATGGATTAATAAAGAACATAATCTGCCGGTTAATCGATAATGAAAAGAATCCTTGGTTGCAGCCCTGCAGTGTTATGGACTTGTGCTCCTGGTGGAAGCCTCTCAGCCAGCCAGTCAGCCCTGTTTGTCTGCTTATAACCTGACTTATTGAACAGAAGTGAGTCATGAGGTGTGGGTTCTCTCAGGCCATGCGGTGCATCCTCTCTGCCGCTGCCTTCTAGCCTGGCTCTGTCCAAAAGTAGCAAAATCCACCCCCCAACACCTGTGAAGCTCACTAATTAACACGGTTGATCTTGTTTGTTCAATCTGTTCAAATCTGAAGTGTAAAAAAGACAAGTTGCACTTTTAATGGCGGGTTATCATGGATGTATTAAGAGAGCCGGATGCAGCGCTGCCACTTAACCTTGATGCCAATTTGTACCAGTGGCCACTCAAAAGTACTGCAATAAAAAAATCCCCTTGGACAATAAAAACAATGTATTTTCCTAATAGACCACCATTATCAAAGAGGTATATGTAAAACAGATGACAGGACAACTGCAAACAAGGTCAGTTTTGACTCTCGCTATTATACATGTTTTTGGCCCGCAAGCGTTTTTCATTAAAGTGAATGGCTGCCACCTTTTGAGTCTGGTATCCAGTTCTTATCATACATCCAATGGGTTTTTTAGTTTGACCTTTTGTTGTTGTTGTTGTTGTTGTTGTTGATGTGAGGTTGCCAGGAAGCCAGCTGAGCTACTTTATGCTAATCTAAGCTAGCCGACAGCGGTGCCGTTCTTCTCATCTAGCTCTCTACAAGAAAGCAAATAAGTGTATTTCCCAAAATGTCAATTCATGTCTTTGACATTAAAATCTTATTTATAAAAAAAAAATATCCTTTTATCCTACTTTATTTTCAGTATAAAGTTTTTCCCGTTTGCACGGATAAAAGGTAATTGTCCGAGGCCTTAAGGGAGATGTCATACCTGGTTTAGTTTCATGGGCTGGCTGACTGTTGGGATGATAATTTCCATGGGTGTACCAGTACAGTTATGACTCTGTGAGACTAAGGAGCTGGTGTGTTTGTAACATACACCCAAAGAATGTGAGAGACTGACCCGATGATCTCAGCACTCACATTTAAATCTTTTCACGCACTCGAGTCCGCAGCTTATACTCCAGGGATCTCTACATTGTACCCATAAATGCTTAATCTGAAACTGCCCGATGCTTTCATGTAAGATTAGCTTTAGAGCAGTCACCCAACGTCTGTTTCTTCCATGCGATCTGATTTTTGTTGCCTCCTGTCAGATAAGACGTTTTTACGTCAGGTTAAGTTGACGCCTCTGCCAGTTAATGAACTTTGGCCTATTTCTCCGACAGACAGACAGACTCGCAGAGGTGAGGTGATTCTTGTGTGCCTTCAGATCTAAAGGATTCTTTGTATTTAAATAAAAACCACCCCAGTCTGTTAGCTCGTGTCTCTTGAGAAAAATAGCAAGTTCTTTATTAGAAATTACTTGTGTGCCAGAAAAAGAGGAATTCCTGTAAAATAATTTTTTTTTAAATTCTGTAGTAAAATAAGTTTTTGCGTTGTTCCATAGAGATTAAGTCTAGACTTGTAATCTCTGGGTGACTGTTTTTCTGTCAAACAGTCAAAATTCAGCCGTGGTTTTATTGCTTTGTTGGTTATGAAGCTTTTATCTACAACCAGAGATTGACTGAGCTCCTTGACAACTCCTGTGTAATGGCAACACCAAAAACCCAGGAAATACCTTTTCAGTGTTGATGTCAGCTGATCTGTAACTCCGGGCTTTCTGGGTCTAGTTTAGTGGCTCAAACAAAGCGGTGCAGTCCTGGGAAGCCTGTTAGACGAGCAAAACAATCGTACTCGGACTCATTTCCTGTAATACGTTTGACGGACCTCAGAACAAAAAAACAAAAAGTCATCATCTCAGAAACAACAATTTTTTCTTATTAGTTGGAAGTTTGTGTATGTTCGACACTGCTGTTGATGTTAAACTCGTGGAGTGATAGGAAGCTGGACCTCTTTGGTCACGCTCTGCTCTGTGCTAACTCTGCTCAGCTTGTTGCATAACTCCTGTTGGCCCCTAAGACTCAGGAAACCTCCTCAGAGAAAGACGGAGGTGGTGTGTTGCTCAAATAGTTGTAGGAAGTAATGTTGCTTTGCTTTCGAATGTCTTAATGGCTCCTCGTGTTGTGTTTGGATCCAGTTTTATGTATGATTTCCAGCTTCTGAGATTAGCGACACTGTGAGCGTACCGCTAAGGCTTGATTTACTACTGTTAACTTTTGGTCTGCAACTGTTATTTACAATTATTTTCATTATGAAGTAATCTGTGGATTAGTGAGAAAAATGTCCATCACAGTCTCCTTGATCACAAGTTGACATCTTCAATTTACATGGTCAGAACCCTAAAGTATAAAATGATGATATAAGATGAAAAAGTAATCCTTATTGACAAGCTGGTACCAGCACATGTTTGTCAGGTTTGCTTGCTAAATGACTCATTGATTTTCTGGTCATTGATTAACCGTGAAATTGTTTCAACACTAGTTGACACTTTTGTCTTTGCACAGATTAAACAAGCAAAATATAAAGAGCTTTAGAGGCACTGCCAGGCAAATTCTGTTACCTTTTGGACAGAGCCAAGCTAGCTTTTCCCCTTAGGTTACAGCCTTTTTGCTAAGCTAAGCTAAGCTAAGCGGCAGCTGGAGGTCTAGCTCCATATTTACCAAACAAACTTGAAAGTAGTATTGATCTTCTAATCTAATTCTTGGGGAGAAAGGCAATAAGAGCGTTTCCCAAAATGACAAACTGTTCCTTTAAAAGATGTCACTGTTAGGTATAATTTTAGAACACTAGTTTACAGCCTGTGGGTCAGGATCCTCCTGAGGAATCACAACCTAAATATGAAAGTCCTGAGAAGAATAAATAGATCAGAACGTTAGAGGTTATAGTTAGTTTTTAAAACTAGTATTGAAATACTAGTATTGATAGAAGTGAAATACTGGATATTTGGATTGGATAGACATTATTGTTCCCGAGGGGCTATTTGGTTTAATAAACACATAGTTGATGTGATCTACTTGCACTAAGAAAAGTGTGTGTGCTGTAGCAGCTATGCCTACAGTGTGTCTAAAAACCCAACAGCTGAGGGAACAAATGATCTCAGATATCTGTTTGATTTGGCCCTCCCAGGGAAAGCGTACCTTCTCCCTGATAGCAGGAGCCAAAACTCAGCATGAAGAGGGTGTTGAGAGTCCTCCAGGATGGCTTTTGCCCTCTAAGTGGCTCTAACTTGATAAACATGACCTAGATCATTCAAATTTATGCCAATATTCTTTTGGCAAAGACCTCTTCAGGCCTGTATTTCAATTTAACAGTGTGAGAAAGGAAAATCACTCCTTGGTTGAACTGCTTCCAACTTCTTGACATATATGCAGTCTGTGATGAGGGGTCATATTAGCGGGGTGTGTTTAAACATCTCAAAGGTGGGGCTTCAGGTATCAGTGAGGCGTGCAACACAATCCAGGAAGTCCAGTTCCAGTTACAGATGTGTGAATGCGATGGCTTTTCAGATGCCAAGATGTAAAGTTACCATGGCAGGAATTATTTTATCTTCCGTTACGACTATCGTGAGGTTAACGGTGGAAATATGGCGTTCACATTTCAGAGTAGTGCGCTAGTGGCAGCAAGGGTTAGGGTTAGCCTGCGTTGGCCAAACACATTAATGCAAGCGCATTAATGTGTTTGGCCAAAGCAGCGCCTTGCTGGATGACTGAAAACTGGAGCCAGTTTCACTTTTGTTGCTGAACAACACTGCGTTGTTTTTTTTGTTTTTTTGCTGGATTTTTCTCGAATGGGTATTGCTAGAAGAACGGGAGGAAGAATGCTAATAGATCGTTAATGTCTCAGATCACTGTATCAGGCTGCGTGTTTCTTCTCCAGCTTGTGTTATAACTTAAGAGATGAATTGTAAACTTTTATTACAATAAATACAACCTAGTATTATTTTGCTATCTTTGCTTACAGTATGTCTTAATGTTTCACCTGCAACTAACACAGTGGTCCTGCTGTCTCACAGTCATACTTGGTCATCATGATTGAAGGCTTTATGTATATGTTCTAGCGTACCTCTTTGCACCACTGGATAAATCTCCGCTGTGTAGTGTAGAGTCCCAGTGACAGGTAAATGAAAATGTCTGCACCCTGAACTGAGTGATGGTTATGTAGAGCTGACAGAATGATGTTAAACTATTTCTGCTTTTGTCACAGTTTTCAGGAGGACAATTAATCTCAGTGACACCTTTTTTGCTTTGCTTTCATTCAGTAGCGTGAAGGTCTGCGGTCAGCCCGCTGATAACCGGTCGCAGATAAGTGGTGCCCATTCACGTGTTGTGAAACCAGGCTTTGATATGAATGTGGAGATGATGAAAGCTGGCGGAAACATGATAAACAGGGCTGATGATGAAATCGGCTACTACTGGCAACCACCTTAACTTCGTCCTCAGTCGTTGCTATCATTAGTGTCCATTAGGGCCTAAATTGAGGACATCGGTCATAGGTAGCATGAGTATTGGGCACAGTTTGTGACTATATGGGACATTTTCATGCATTATTTCCTTTTGCCAATGCATCAAGATGCTCCTTTATCGGCTCCCAATATTGCTGCCACCAAGGACAGGCTATTATCGAGCAGTGCAAAGGGGGCGACTGTGTACATGTGCCTGTATGTGTGAGTAAGTCTGCTCTGCTTCTGTCTCCCAGCTCTGCTGAGGCCTGTCCAAACAGAACTGCAGCCAAAAGCTCCTCCCAGGCTTCACAGAACAGGAAGTGGATTGTTTTGTTTCACAGGGCGAGCCTCCGAGGCCTCTGTGCTGCTGTCTCTCACTTGTTTGGCTTTGAACCCATCATCTAGTTCAGACCGTCTATGGTCCAGTTGGCAATCTGTGGAAATCAAAAGATAGTTTGCAGTTTCTCTGGAATCAATATTCATCCCAGTATCCAACCCACTTACAGAAGGACAGTGCAGGCAGCCTCTGTTCTCATTAAACATTCTGTTTTTTGTTGAATCTAATCTTATATCAGTTGAAGCATTTGCAACTGAAGCTCAAGTGAATAATCATTTTTGTCGTCATTGTACAGTGTATTCAGGGAATTTGCTTTCTTGTCTTGCAATACATATTAAACGTGTAGAAATAACAGGAGTAAGCACACTGCCAGTATTTGCTGCAAAATTCAAATGATTCTGATGATTCTATGGCATCTCTATGCAAAACCTGTGCAGCTGTAACTGAACACACTGCACCAGAAGAAGGAGTGAGCCCTTGGGGCAAAAGGACGAAAAATGAATGAACAAACCATGACCAGAATTTCCATAAGTAACCCAAGATGTTAATAAAACTGTCAAACAAGCAAACACACCCAAAATTTCCAATATGGCTACTGGTTTTGCCAAGTGCAGATATCCATGGAAACAGGACTTGGTAATAATTTCTTCTCTTGTATCCTATTTTCCCCCTTTTTACTCTTTCCTGGGTTTCTTTGCTCACATTGCAACTCAACCCATTTATTCACGTTCATTCAACATTTGCATATTCATTTGCTTTTAAAAATGTATGTAAATGTACATATTTATAAGCTTGTATCTTATTCTGTTATTTGTGCATATGTCCCTGCTGATGTGTGCAATGACTTTTCTTATTAAACAGTTTTTGAGTTGAGTTTAAAGTCCATACTATGTATTTATTTAAAAAGGAACAATGTACATTAATCAACATTCAAATAAATGTAAATGCACCCGAGTTAGCTTGTATTTATATGTTTTCCATGGTGTAATATGCAAACTCCTTTTAACTTCAAAATGTTAAGTGGAGCTGCAAAGATTTGTCAAATTAATTTATTAGTCGATCAACAGAAAATGTATTGACAACAATTTTGATGATTGATTTTCAAGCCTTTTTTTTGGGGGGGGGGGGGTACCCTAATAGTTTGGTTTCAGTTTCTCAACCCTGAGTATTTTGCTGTTTTCTGTAGCCATGTACCACTGTTGGTTGGCCAAAACAAGACATCTAGGATGGACATTGTTTTTTTCCCCCCACTTTTTCACTTATTTGCCTGCTGTTTCCAGTCTTTGTGCTAAGCTAAGTGGCTCCTGGTGGTAGCTTTATATTAACACTACAGACATGAGTCGTATCAAGCTTATCATTTCATTTCCAAAATGTCAAACTATCACTTTAGTCAAATCCATGTAACATATGGTGTCCTACTTTAATACAGTACAAATGGCTTACTGATCTTATTAGTTTGGTGATTTGTTAAGACTTTGCAAATGTTGGCAGGTATTAGCTTTTAAATGTCAGAAGATTGAGATATTCATTTTGCTCAAATCCCCCAGTCTCGCATTGGAAGAAATTATTTTTAGCAATGAAATTGTTGACACCATCGGCTGATCTGTTATGGTATCATAACAATAGTTTGACTAATAACGTCAGTATGACTTTGTGGTGATTTTCTTTAATGCTCTGATGCTACTTACTGAAAGGTTTGCTGTTGCTATGCATCCGAGCAGAGATTAAAAGTGGGCGTTGGGGCAGGCTCAAATCAAAGGTTTTGCCAGCAGCACTGAAAGATTAATATCCCCTGATAAGAGGGTGCCCTCATGAAGAGGATTGCTGTCAAGACTGTCTGGCAGAAAGTGGATGAGGTGGGGAGCCAAATGACTATATGCACAGCTGCTCCCAGGCAGCGGGACTCCGGCTCATCCATCAGCTGCACTGCTAACATCCCCACACAGCCTGCACCAGCTAAACCAGTCCTGTCATCTGGGCTCATTGCAGAGATGTTTCTTGGTTCCGTTGGTTTAGTGGGTTGTATTTTGTGCACAGGAAACCAGCAAAGCTTCATCCTTGCGGGCCTAAAGCGTAATCGTAAAAATCTAATCCTGGTTCTCATCTTACATAGTTTTATTTTGGGCTTGGATGGTATTTTCTTTTTCTGCAGTTTACACGCATGCTCACAACTCTCTAAACCCCATGTACCTTAAGCAACTGCAGCTTAACACTGGAACGTCCCATGGGCTGCCTGGTTTAGCTCCTGTTCTTTTAATGCAAAGTCATTTTCAAATATTTGGGATATTGTCTGCTATCAGATTATTCCTGAAGAGAACTAAAGTAAGCATCTGAAAGATCAAGGTTGTGTTTGGTCTGCTTCAGGACTCCACCAAGTACTTTACCATCTGCTCGTATGTCCTGGCTTTTCTTTCCCACACACGTTGCTGAGGGGAAACAAACAGGGCGGAGCAGGAGCCTGATAGCACATTCCTTCATGTCCCAGCTTGTCTCAACAACCTCCCCCCTCCCGCTCCCCCCCTTTCTCTTTCCGTAACTCCACTATCTTCCTCCTCCTCCTCCTCCTCTGTTCTCCATGTAGCTTTGTAGTCTAGATTCGGCATTGGGGATTTAAGGTCTGTGACTGCAGTTGCCTGTGACAACGTGCAGATCAAGCAGCCCTCCCTTAGGTGTAATGTGAGGCGGTACTGTCAGTTAGAGATGTCAGAGTGGTCGCTTTGGAGCCACACAGCATGAGCAGGAAAAGTTTTTGTACAACATCGTGCTCTTGATTTATCGTGTTCTTGTGATCTCTACAAATAATTTAAGCATCTGTTGTGTAGAATACACAAACGGATGACAAAGTGTGACTGTGATGTTTGACTCGTTCCTACAGCATGACAAGTGAAATCTCCCGTAGCGACCAAAAAGGTTGTCTTTTGTGGTACTGCTGATCACAGACTTTTTATTCATTTTGTTGTTATTATATATATATATATATTTTTTAATAAAGATCTGTGACAAATTCTTAAAAACCCTCCTCTTGTCTCCCAACAGAGATGGCAGCCATTCGGAAGAAGCTGGTGATTGTCGGCGATGGAGCTTGTGGGAAAACATGTCTTCTCATTGTTTTCAGTAAAGATCAGTTTCCTGAAGTCTACGTCCCGACAGTGTTTGAGAACTACATCGCTGATATTGAAGTTGACGGAAAACAGGTTTGTACATTTGACACCCAAGTAAGCAGTCTGGAAGTGGTTGTCTCTGTCAACATCCGCATAGAAAGTCTTTCCGCTTGTGTCACAAGCCAACGCTATCCTTAAGGCAACATTACGAATGGCCTAGTTGACTTTCGCTAAGCCCCACACAAGTTCTAAGGGTAGTTAATGGCACATAATATAAAATGATAATGGTGGCAGATTTACCGCTCGAACATTCGAAACAAGACCTGCTGTGCGTAGTTAGTTACTAAGCTGTGATTGGACAATCACTGCTCAGGCAAGGAGTTTCGCGAATGGTCATTTACAGATTCTGTGTGAGAGATCTCTCACATCTCTATATAACAGACAATCCGTGGATTACTACAGCGAGCAATGATTTGGGACACTCCTTAATCATCTCTTTGCGCCACCGCTGACAGGTGTATTCTCTCAACTGTCATTTTCTAATTCGCAGAGAGTAGTGTACGCTACTACTGTACTACTTGTTCCATTATGGAAATGTGTGACAGCCTTAGATAGTGAATACATTTCACACTCAAATAAAGTGCACTAAATCACATATATGCAGTTATTTCATGCACAGCCAGTGTTATGTAACCAACTGCTTTAAAGTCCTGCTAGTGTCTTGAATCTGAGCCGTGGGGAGTTGGTCAGCGAGGGTCAAGTCTGAGCCGCAGATGGCTTGTCATGTCAAAGGGTTTTGTTCTCTTGAGCTGACCACCGCTGCAGGATCACCACTTGGCAAAACAGGAAATGACTCTGCTTCCCAGCTTTCTGTTCAGACAGGGAACAGGGATGTCTCCTGGCAATCCCCCTCTTCACATCAGGACCCTCCCCCTCCTCCTACCCGATAAACGTCTCTCATTTCCTGTCATGGTCACACTTAGATGCTGGGAGACAGGGAGGGGTTAACTGTTGTGTTCTGGACAGGAAATGAAAAGTTAGGGATCCGTGATGGACATAGGTCTATAGGGAGATCGTTTTGGTAAATATAGGAGTGTTGGCCCCTTTTGTTGTCTTTAGTTTAGTGTTCTCACCCCTAAATTTGACTTCTTTCCTCCCTTGAAGGTAAAAACAGATTTTTTTTTCTCACACCTTTAGTGGATTAGACTCTAAAATAGATCCTCCCCCCCCTTTTTCTTTTCCTCCCCAAAGTCTGCAGTTTACAACAAGTCCAGTGGGAACATAACCGCTTCGGTTGCTCATGCAGTTTCAATAGTGTGCAGCCACCTCCCACCCTCTGCCTCTGCAAACCTCTATTTTGGGAGCGCTGACTGATGCTTGTGCTCTCTGTGGCGCACCCGAATCTATTCAGTAAAGTTCCGGTATTTAAAACTATGCAAACGTTTCTTTTTTAATTCCTCTGAACACAGTGAGTGTGCTATAGAGCGGAGTCGAGTGAAGACTGGCTGCTAATGCCCGTACAGGGACAGAAGGTATCTGGTTTGATACGTGCTAATCTCCCACTTTCCCTAATTGAATTAATCAGTGGTGTGATGGGATGTGGCCAGTCCCTGAGTTCATTTCCACAACACTGACAACATAACAGACGTGTGAAGCTGATTAGGTCAGAGCTGCCGTGGTGATGAGAGGGAAATATCTAAACAATGAATTCCCCCTCAAACAAGGAAGACAGTAAAACATTCAAGTCATGCACAAGATGCAAGGTATGTGTGGCAAGAAGAGATAAATGTCCCGAGGGAAAGGAATCTAAACATGATATACTTCACTTCCTAGTATTTATTGGCCTCGGGGGGGAAAATCACTTAGATGCATCACATTTCTCAAGGTTCATACTTGTCATACTCGAAATATTCACAGCTTTCAGTGGACAAGCAAAAGAAACTTCACCACTATCGATGTTGGTTGCTGGTTAAATGTTTGTTTGTGTATTCATCTGGAACAGTGAGCAATATTATAAAAACTACTCTGGGTAGATTGCTAATAAAAATGTTTTACTCTTACAGGTTGAAATCACACAATGTTTAACAAAATCAAAAGGAGTAACAGGACTCCCATTGATGAATCCACCTTCATTTTGTTTGTCTACTTCTTACAATGTTTACCTCATGATGTCTCCCAGGTGGAGTTGGCGCTGTGGGATACTGCAGGCCAAGAGGACTACGACAGGCTGAGGCCTCTCTCCTACCCTGACACAGATGTCATCCTCATGTGCTTCTCCATCGACAGCCCGGACAGTTTAGGTAAGGAAGCGCTGACATACAAGAAAAGTTTTACTTCTATAATCTATATTTAAACAGGTCTGGCTGAGGCGGCTGAACAGAAAGCCGACTAATAAGATACATTTATAAAACATGTAACTTATCCTGTATTAAAGTGAAATATTGTTACCGTGTTTATTTTCACAGAATCAAGGCAGTTTATATCAGCTAAGCAAGTTGTTAGCTTTAATGGACTTGATGGGAAGTAGGATTAGTGCAGCTAAAAACATCCATGCCTCGAGCAGTCTGCAGAGCAATCCATCATGAGAAGTGTTCTGCGCCGTGACTCTGCACTGCCTGTCCCTTTTTATAGCCCCCATCTCTCTCTGTCTCTCTCTCTCTCAACTCACTTCTTGTCTCTCCCGGGACAGAAAATATCCCTGAGAAGTGGACGCCTGAGGTCAAGCACTTCTGTCCCAATGTTCCCATCATCCTGGTGGGGAACAAGAAGGACCTGAGGAACGATGAGCACACACGGAGAGAGCTGGCGAAAATGAAGCAGGTACAAAAGTCTCAAAGGTCAATGAAGTGTGGATTGTGATAATCGGGGCACAAGTAGGCATCTCTTCAATACTCAGGCACCAAAGGCCTGAAGAACATTTCACGAGGTTCAGCTCTTCAGGTACCCGTAAAGTTATGGTCACGTTACACTCTCGTCCTGCAAATATTTGTTCCATCTCTCATTCATTTGTATTGAATCCCGCTCCACAGACAAATTTAAAGCTGCATTTCCTGTTTTATTGCAATCTCCACCTGGCTCTTGCAGACTTGCATTTCAAGAGTTCACCTATGTTCAAGTTCAACTACAAACTGCAGCAGTTTACAGTTGTTCACCACACAGGAACTGTGACATCATGTCCTTTTTCAGGGATGAATGCAGGCCTAATGTGACCGTATCTTAAGACGATAAAATGTAATCCAGGAAGTCCTGTTTGATTAATACATCCATGAGTTTTAAAGACAATCAGACTCTGCATACAATACAATAATACACTGCACAGTGGTTTATAAAACTATTGAGACAAGAGTATGTTTAAATTTGTCTGGGTTAAAACGAAAGCTATTTCTTTTTGCCAGACTTTGCAGTTGAGCATCTCAGTCATTCTGAATTAGTCAAGTCAATTTTATTTATATTGCCTAAAATCACAAATGTGCCTCAAAAGGACTTCACAATGTGTTCAACCTTCTATTTTTAGTCACCTCGATTCAGAGGGAAAAACACCAGGGTGGACAGTCACACAATAGATGTAGTAGAATGTCAATATTAACATTAACATTAATCGAAATGAAATCCCTCACTGTCTCCCTTTTTATTATATATTTTTTTACCTGTCTGTCACTGAAAGTTAACTTCTCTTTGGGAACAAGCGTTGACCGCACTCTGAAAAGGCTGTTAGTGGCCTCTCAGTCGTACTATAATGACGGCAACATATTGGTTTACTGTGTCACAGAATGGCACTATGGCTCATTCTCTGTCTCCAGGTTCAGCTGATAATAGGAACATGTTGACAAAGCTCTCCAGCTCTTTCAGACGGCCGCTGTCAGCTTTTCCTTTCTGTAGGAACCGTCTGACAAAGAGTAGCACTAAGTCATCAAGTGTTTTGAATTTTACATGGTCACGCAGACATTGTTTGCCTCGACATGTGCAAGCGTTGATGTCGCTGGGAGGCTCGGTGAAGGTGTGTACTTGAGGTTCTGATTTCAAATCTGTTTGATGAAATTGTCATCTTTTCAAGGCAGTGTAGACAAGCATAAAAACACAGGCACATTAAATTCAGCTTATTTGGTTTTATAAGGGACCGTACAAAAATGATGGTGGGCTAACAATTATTTTCATAATTGGTTAAGCTTCCAATTATTTTCTCGGTTAATTGTTTAGCCTGCGGTCTACAGTATTTGCTTGTTTTGTCTGACCAGCTGCCCAACACCCAAAGAGATTCAATTTATTGGCATATATGCAAAAACTGAAACCAGAGAATATTTTGCATTTTTGCTTGAGAAATAACTGAAAGAAGTTGCCAATTAATTTTCTTATTAATGGACTAACACCCCCTTTTCTGAACGCCCCTCCCTACTAATAATTTCCGTACAGTCCCTAACAATCTCTAATCTAACCACGTAGGAACCGGTGAAGACAGAAGAAGGCAGAGACATGGCTGGCAGGATCAGTGCTTTTGGCTATATGGAGTGCTCTGCCAAGACCAAGGACGGCGTGCGGGAAGTGTTCGAGATGGCCACCAGAGCGGCGCTGCAGGTTCGCAAGCGCAAGAAGAGAGGCGGCTGTACGCTGCTGTGAGCAGTCCAGACGCCATGAAATCAACTGATTATTGGAGAAAAACAAAACACATGAGAAGGACTGACCTTTCACCAAATGGCATCTTTGTACTGTATCGCATTTCACGAAAACAGGCAGGCTGATGAATCAAAAGCAAACAAACCTAATACAGGAAATGGACTTTGTCTATATTACAAACGTCGTTAGAAATTGATGTTTAAGGTTACTTGTTGATTTGATTTTTTTCCCAAAGTCTGTCTTTACACATAGAATGTTTTCCTACTTGTTTTTCTTTATATTTGTAATGTAACGAGGCAGTGATAGGTGCTCATATTTGTATGCAATATTGTTCTTCACGAGCTTGGACGAGCAGCATCCTTCGTAGCTTGTATAAAGTCTTCTTGATTAAGGTCTTGTCCAAACAGTCCAGGCTGTCCTGATAGTATCAGTTCTGTTTATCATGGTAGCAGTCGCGATAGAGAATGAAAGTTGATCTTTTGACCAGAGAGCTAGTGCCTTTTTTTTTCCCCCTTTAAAAAACAAAAAAAAGAAGCTTTTACACCACCGTCTATTTCTCATGTTTGACAGCTAGCTAACATTTCAGTCGAGGAGTTCTCCATTGTACTGTAGCGTATTTTACACAGTGTTGTCATTGTGAAACCTGAGAAAAGCCATAACTAAGGTTTTCAGTCCTAATGACAACTCGTCAAGATCAACAAACAGCGTTCCCTCAGCATTTGCCATTCTTTCGAGGATAAAGAAGGTAGTTGTCACGTGTGATAAATGATAAATAGCCAAAAAGTGAGTATAAGATCCCCTCATAACTATCGTAACTAATCTGGATGGGCAGATTAGAATTGGCCAATCAAGACACAAGCCAATATGACTCAACTATGTACAGTGTTTGGACCAACAGGGAGATGACACAGCTGAAACAGAAATGAAGGCCGAGACCTGGTGAAACCTCCCCTGTTTGTTTGTTGTGGGTCCCAGCTCTTCTTCTGCGACGACGCAAGGGAGCCAGTCACGCCCGCTGTTGGAATCCGTGTGTTGGACGGGTTTGCCCAGTCGTGGAAATCACGTCTTGTCAGAGCTGTTAGCCTTTGCTTGTGTGGATGTTTCCTGTCGGACGACATTCCTCACATGTTTGAGAGGAGCTGAGTTATGTGTGAGGAGTTTCTTTTCCCCCGGTGCCTTCTCTGTTCTGGTGTGCCTTTTTGGTTGTTCTCACCCAGACCAGATAGACCAGCTGCTCCATGCCAACCCGATACTGACTGATAAGGTCGAGAGTGATCTTTCTCACATGCTTCACAAAGCTTGGTTATTTAATAGGCTTAATTATGCAAAATATGTCACCTCAGAACATAAATCTCAAGATTTTATTTAGAAATGCAGTCTTGTCTTTATTATGTTGGCAGATAACACCAATTTGCATCACATAGTTTTGTGTCAAGAATGAATCATGGGAAAATTACAAAAACTTGTAACAGGACATATTTCCTCAACATCACTGGGAGAACATCTGTCTGGAGCCATTAAGATTGTCTTTGATGTTTTAGAGTTGTGTATTACTGCCAAAAAATAGGTTTGTTTTTTTTAAGAGTACAACTGTGGAAAGATGGAAATTGGGTTGATTTGTCTGTCTTTATCCTGATCTATGTTGCTCTTGATCTTCAGTTCCTGGCAAGAAACCTTTGATATTTTATGTTTTATGTCAAAAAGATCATCAAGAGTCTTCACTGAATTGTACTTGGTAACTTTTGGAGACATGTCAGAGACCGTCCACTGGTCCCAGTTCTTGCTCACGTGTCTGCAGAATGCTCAATTGTGAATTTGACCTGAACATATATTGGCTTGATGTACAATGCTTGAAAGGCCCAGCGATTGTCCTCAGGCACAGACTCTTAATGGCATACCTTTTTCTCTGCCTCTGTCGCTCATCCATGTACTGTACTCATCCCTTGGTTGCATGTTTCTGTCTGTCTAGAGGGTGGATGTTGAAATGTGTGTGGCAAAATGATATCTTTGATGTTGCATGCAACCTTCTTATAATGCCAGTAAAGGCAAGAAATCTACCAGCTGGCAGGATCTGTATCTATTATATTGTATTGCCATCTGTAAAGCAACTTTATACCCTCTACTGGCCAAGCACACATGCTTTAACTTATAAAACTGGTATGTTTTCGCAGTTATTTTGAGGAGAGGGGGCATTGATTAAAATCACACACAAGCAACATATTAATGGTGTTACCTCAACTCTTTATAGGGTGGATGTGATGTTTTAAATCTGGACTTTGTGCGTCATTGTGGACAACAACAAGCACACTAACGAGGCAAGAGTAAAGAGACTCAGATTCTTACGATTTAAAGGTTTTCATCAATGAAAACACGAGTATTGAGTTATGCGTTTCATAGTTGTTGACATTCACGGGCCTCAACAAGCATAACGCAGAGGAATTCTTGGGAATTAGGTTGGCAGAGATAGTCGAATAACTTTCACAGCTGGAAGCACAGCGTAATGATCAAAGCATTCCCTTAGAGCAGCAGAGGGTCTAGCGTTGAACATATCACAAAGAGCATGTACAATACTGCTGTTAATGTGTATGCAGATAATCAAAAGTTGTCCTTATGTTGCATGCATGAGAAAACCATGGGTCTTTACAGCGCGCACGCACACACACACACGTCTTTGGGAACAGCTTCTGCTCAGTGTTGTGTATCTTTTTTCCTTTCTTTCTCTGGAAGTATTTGAAATGATAAAATGATCCAGATTTATATAAACGCTCATTGTAATAATGCTTTGTAAACTGAAAGTGTTGTAGTGAATGTTTGATCTGAAGTGAACATGAACATTGTTAATAAACTATTTTTGAGACAAGACCGACTCGCCTTCTTTGGTCGATTCTTGTTGAAAATGAAGACAGCTGTGGTTTACTGCGTAATGACTGAAACATTAAAGGTGATGTTGAATCATAATAATTACATGGCTGCGTGTAGTACAATGTGGTTCAAAGAAACACAACTTTATTTCTGCAGTACTCAAATGCGAAAGAAAGTGATCTGTAAAATGCAAACAGCAGTAAGACAAATGGTGAACTCCTGAGAAACAAATCATTCTGCTCCTTATTTTCTTACTCAAAAAAATACCTGCTTGTGTGGAGCAACGTCTCTGCTAATCAAACTTTCCCTAAGAGGCCCCTATTCTTTAAAAAAGCCATCGAAGACAAAGTACAAAAGTCAAGAAGAAAATGTATTTGTTTTATGTAGGTTGTCTAAGGGAAGACGTTAATGCTCATTTTTCCATCCGGGGTCCACGTGCTGCTGGAGGGCGCTCTCCTCTGTTACAGGATCTATGACAAATGCAGAAAGATAAGTGATTTTAGCCTGAATAAATGTTTTGTCCCGATGCAATTACAACAGATTACTATTTCAGGTATATTTGGTAAAGATCGAATGGACAGAGGTCGAGAATGACTTGAAAGGAGGTTGCTGAGGTTGTGGCTGTACTAACTGTCAGAAGCCACGTTGATTTTCAGGGTTGCCAGTCTTGACACAATATCATCTTCTCCGTCTGCGTCATTAAAGTCAAATCCAGTGTAACCCTTCTCCTTCACACAGTAGCTGATGAACCTGCAAAGGAAAGATCATAAATGAAGGAAACATGGACGAGGAAATAAAAAAGGAAAATTGGACATCTAAACTCCATGACAACCTGGTAAACTTCATGTGATAAACAGCTACTAAACAGACCTTGTGGTGAGATTGTTTTGTCTTGTTTCCAAGATGAAGAATGCACTTTCAATTTCAATAATCACTTTACATTTCGATACAAGGTATATACAACTATCTGTCTCCCAAACATTGATAAAACACCTCCTGTGGCCTGCTTTGCCTTACTTCTCCCAGGTGGGGTCCTTGTTGAGGATCACAGGGTTTCCCACGACTATCAACAGGGACCTTGCTCTGGTCAATGCCACGTTGAATCTCTGCAGAGTAGATACATAAATATAAAGAAAGAAACAAGAAAAAATGAATGGCTTTTTTAAAGATAAATATATAAAATCTTATAAAATACTGCTGGTTTCATCATCACCTTCTCATTTGACAGGAATCCAATGTTGAAGTCTTTGTCCATTTTGACATAGTTGACGCTGCTGCGGACAGTAGAGACCATGATGATCTTCCTCTCTTGTCCTTGAAACTCCTCCACAGAACCCACCTGATACAGAGAAATACATTATCTGCCAGAATAGAAAGTATTTCAAATAGTATTTACTTGTGCACGGAAGAAAACAGATGAACAAAATCTTTTGATTTCATTGTATTGATTCTGTGCAGAAGAGACTTTAAAATAAGCATTTCTAACAAGATGAACTAATACAGTGTAATGTATTTACGAACCTTGAGCTCTGTGAGATCACTCCATCGACTCAGAGCTGAGACAGATTTCAGGGCCTTTTTGATTTTCTCAACCTGTTACAATACATGAAAGCATGTTACTGACGACTAGTTAAAACTGTTTATTTGGGACTCTAAAGCATTAAATGTCAAACATGCAGACTCACTTGTTTCCTGTAAGGTGCGATAATGCCAATGTCTTTAGCAGAGAGATTCGGGAGACCCTTCTTTCCTTGTGTTTCCATCAGCTTGGTGAGGTAGTCGACCAGAACTTCGATCTCAGACACATTGAAGAACGACGGACTGTTGGCCTCTCTCTCGTCTTTTCCCATCACCCCGTGAAAGATCACTGGGAAACCCTGTAGTGATGAGATTGAGTGCAGTTATCAGTCAGTTATCTACGCTATCCCTGTGGTTTACATGCTATTTGGTTATCGATGCTCACTTTTGCCTTTTGTCACTCGCTCGACTGTCTTAAAAGAAGCATTCCTCTTAAAACAACCCTCCCTGGGCTTTTCCAATTTATCCTAATGAGATTTTCGATTTTTCTATCATTTCAATTTTTGCCCCACTTTGTTTCCTAATGAGATTTTACCCCATAAGATCTCATTTGTTGTAGTGATTTCTGTCTTGTTTTCTGTGACAATCTAAGGCTGCCTTCAGTTCATTTAGAGAATAGTGGTGTTGATGCCTTATGACAATAATTATAATTAAAAAAGGGACACTCAATTTAGTTTTGCACTTCCATAAAGTTGAAGTATTTTCAAGAGACACATTAGCAAAACAATTAGCAAAAAATCCCTGTAGCTGAGGCAGAGATAGTCTGACTTAAAACCACTGGTGGTATGGGTCAAACTTCAAAAATCCGGCATCCTACATTTCCCACAAGGCAACTCAATAGCACATTTTGTATTCTCTGTGATTGGTAAAATAACGTTGACATGTAAAATGTGTGGTTTCCCTTTAAAGGACACATAAATAAACGCCATCAGAAAGGTTTGCTCTGTGTCTGGATCATATTGGTATTGAGATCATTTCAGAAGTTTTGAGAAATTAAAAAACATAACGTCCTTGCAACCACACCCTTTTGGGAAGGTATTCCCAGTTGCAGTAGGCCTCACGATCCCATTGGTCAGCAAAGACCTGCAGTTCATTCTCATAGAACAGCTCATTGGGGATTTTCAGAATGGCAGCATGAGACCTGAGTGAAAAAGGGACAAAACCAGAAAGGTGAATAGCTTTAAATCAAAACAGCAGCATTCTAAACAAGCAACTATAACAAGCAAAATGGAGATGCAAACCAAAAGACGCACCTGTAGTTACGCAGAAGTTTGGTGACAAAGCGCGTGTCAAAGTGTCCGGAGTCTGTACTTTTCTGATATAAAGCGTTGTGCTTCATCAGTCTCTCAAGCAGAGAAAGCCCTGAGGAACATCATTGTTAGATGTATCCTTCAATCATGTGGTTAAGTTGAGACACAATGAACAGCAGAAGCAACAGTTAAGTTATTTTATCTCACTGCCTTTATCTTTAACAACTACTTGTGGAACACACTACAATAAATATCATAGTGAGCAATAGAATACATCAAGACACAATAATGTAATCCCCCTCGTCTCACCGAGTCCATACTGCAGTGCAATAGGTGAGCGAAGGATCGGCCCCAGCTGCTTGGGGTCTCCTGCCAGCACCAACTGGCCCGTCTCTGCACTGAGCAGCCCTGTGAAACAAAGTGAAACATCCAGCCAATCAGTTTCACCGCTGATGCAGATTTTACAAACCTATACATTTTGACCTTTAAACATGAGACCACCTTAACTGAAACAGCTTAAGGTCAGAATAAAGTCTCTGAGCAGTGCTGTATGGATTCTGGAGGCAGTGAAAAGCTTCTTTCAGACTTTCAGATAAAACACGTTTCCCAGTTTCATCACCAATCCAGCAGTCATGCACACGGTCTGCAGCCACTGGCCAGGTTTGCAAAACATTGTGAAAATGGACAGAGCTACAACTGCTAAGAAAATTCTGTGCTCCACATTCCTCACGTTCTTACTTCTGTCACAGGACACGCTCGCTGGTGAACTGCAGCGCTCGCCTGTGTTGGCAGCTATACAGAGGCTGTGGGCTTTCAGGGAAGTGCAACTGAAATCGGGTTCTGTACAAGGATCGGTGTTTTCACAGCCCCGGACTCAACCACTTCACTTCCCTCCCTCATACGACCTTATTTTAAGCGAGTATAATCTGTTCTTTACAGCGTGACAGACATTTATTTCAAGCGTCCTCACCAGAATAAAAACGGTTAGTTCGAGACACCATGAAAGTGTGAAATCTTTACCTTTAATTTGAACGCATCATTCAGCCAATATTATTTGCATACACTAGATTATGATGCAAAGACGGATAAATCTTCTGATTTTATCAAGATTAGGGCAGCAGTATCTAAGATCATGCAGATAGAAACATGCTTGACAGATGCCTCTGTTTTTAACAGCTCAAAAACAGGAACAGGACTTTGCAGATTCTTTCACCAAGGTTTCAACAAAACATAATACTTATTGTCGTATACTGATAATTCAGATATTCCGCGTTTACCTGCAATAGCAATGACGCACTCTGGCTCCACTGCCTGGCCTCCTTCATCCAAAAAGACATGGGTAAAGTGGCCGACTGGAATTCCTCCGGACACCAGTCTAAAAATCAGAAACACACAGCAGAAACGTAAACGTTGTAATATGCAAGTGCAACACGGCTCATGCTGTGTAACACTAAAGAAAGAGTACAATAGTGCCAAACACTGAACAGTTACTGTATAAGCAAGCTACCTACCTGCCAGCTGTGACCATAGTCGTAACTATGATTGTGTATTTCATCAGAATTCCTTTATCTGGACACACAAAAGACTCTTGTACCTGGTCCCAGTTAGAATATTTCTGAAAGAGTCAACAAATACATGTAGTTAATCTTAGTCTGAGTTCAGGTTTGTGAAAACAGTATTTGAATGTGAAATATCCATCTATCTCAGTCTATTCTTTACTTATAAACCACGCATTTGCTCCCAAGGAGTTTTGGTAAACAGGCAACACTGGATAGACAAACATGATCAAATCATTCAGATCAGACTGGTAAGCTCACTGATTTTAATCACTGTGATGAGGAATCTTGTTAGCTTGCTTGAGTTACTGTGACATGTAAACATTTTTCAATTTCGGTTTTTAATATGAAA
Organism: Nannoperca obscura; assembly: GCA_036024295.1. Classification (NCBI taxonomy): domain Eukaryota; kingdom Metazoa; phylum Chordata; class Actinopteri; order Centrarchiformes; family Percichthyidae; genus Nannoperca; species Nannoperca obscura. The sequence continues at coordinate 22,991 of JAVQJL010080176.1, forward strand.
CTCAAAAAGTCACGTGTCCAACATACATCTGCTTACACATTTAGGTTGATTAGATTATTCGTCATAAGGCCATAAGTGTCCTGAATCTTAGGATATTAAAAGCTCAAATGTGCTTTACTATAAAGAAAAATCTGCTGGTTTATGGCCAGTAACCACATTACCCTGCGGATGTAAAACCACCAGCTGATGCTCACCAGTAGGTTCTTGGGGACAGTTCGAGGGTCTCGGCTGCTGGCGTACACGCGATAGATCTGATGAAGATCCGTGTGTGCCATCAGTCTCTCACAGAGAAGGTCACATGCACTGTTTGAAGGTGCACAGGCGAGGATGTGGGCCGACGGGTCTGTCCTGCTGACCTGTCAATGTCAGCAAAGTCAAATTCAACATTTCATTAATAAACCTTTTTATTATTGGCTTGGGTGGCAATTTGAGCGTCCTGGAAGCAATAAGAAAATCATGCATAAGAAAAAGCTAATTAGCACATTTGTGAATTCAGACCAATTATGAGCTGAATTCAAATAACCAGGCATAGTCTAGGGCTTCATTTTATTAGCCCATTACAGTTGATCACAGAGATATTTTAACAGTTCATCAGTCTACACACCCAGTTTTATGGAAGGAAATATCAATCCCACAATATGTGAGCCATCTTACAGAATACATTTGCTAAATGTAGCCTAAGCCTTATGGAAAATTAAGTATCCTTTTTGTGGCTGCCTCTTCTTTTATTCATGAACAGCTCCCTCTTGCACATCCACTGATTTTAAATATGAGTTTTTAGTTCATGTCCACAATCGAAGACAGCTATGATTCAAACCAAAAAATGTTAAAGCACCTACCAACGTGGTTTTAAACAGTATTTCTCTGTGACATTAAATATTTATGATTAAATAAGCTTGAACTTAATGAGACTTTAACAATCAAATCTGCTGCTTCAAGGCGGTGTGGTTTGATCAGATTTGACTGACAGTGGCATCTCCACGGCAACCAAACAACTTAACTGTCAACAGATTTCTATGTGGTTCAAATCTAAAGGAAATACATGACCTTACCCTTTCCCCCCCCCACAAGTCTTGTTCACTTCAACCCAATAAGAAGAGCACAGACGACGAGAAGACATCTCTTAACTCTGGCAGATAATAGTGTGTTTATGTTAAGACTGCAACTAAAGACCATTTTTAATATGAATAAATCTGCTGATTATTTTGTCTATAATAGTTTGGTTTATAAAACATCAGAAAACATTCAAGGTCATTCAATGTCTTGTTTTGTCAAAACCTACAGATATATATTTTACTATGATATAAGGCCACAAAAAGCAAAGTTAAAACCACAGAATTAAAATTTTAGAAGAATAAAAAATGACTTGATGAATGGATCATCAAAATAGGTTCTGACTGTCTAATAGATTGACTTCCCATTGCAGCTCTTGTTCATATAGAACACCAGTGCATATGGGAAGATGATGATTAAGTGAAATGTTATTCAGGGTCTAACTACAGACTAACAACACATCCTCAACACTTAATACCTGATGCATAGCCTCAACCAGAGTGATTGTCTTTCCAGTTCCAGGAGGCCCAAACACAAGATGAGGAGCAGGCTTTGATGAGCCGGCTACAATGCGCTGCACCGCAGCATATTGCTGCGGGTTGTTTTTCAGCTGACGGTTGAACATCCTGAGAGAGTAATGTGAGAATGGATTTTTACACCTTGCACGTTGGCATAACACTTTAAATTTCAAAATGAGGAGCAGAGGCTAAAAATAGGGGTGTTACCGAAAGGTTGAACAAAGCAAAACATTCAAAAATGTGTAGATGAAAACTTCATTTGTATCTTGTGCCCCTGTAGTTATAAAAGTAGGATAAAAGTTTGTTCAAATCGAAGTTGAAGCAGATAACAGTGAACTTTGTCTTATATGTGTTCTAGGAAACAAGTCCTCAGTCAACATAATCCGCCATGTTTTACATTTACTTGAGAGCAGATTTATGGCATTAAACCAAAGAACACCTCCTCCTGGTAGTACGGTAAGGTGGATGAGAGAAATGAGGCGAAGGCTGCTGAGCACACACACACTAATCATTAATAATTCATACACTCTTATCACTAATACCAGACAGTTTAGTCATCTCTGTACAACAAGGACATAACATACAGTACTTTCAGGTGGTTTGATTTGTGTATTTGTAGAATCTATGAGTGTTTCCGGTGTTCTGTATGCATGTTCTTGATGTGTACCGGACCCGAGTTTAGGCATGGGGAAAGTATCCGCTGCTGCACCAGATGGGAACAGCACCTCTTCGAGGTGATGCTTTGCTGCCAACTCCACCGCCCGATGCTGCAGCTTCAAGGGGAACCGGTTGATAGTGAACTCCACTTCAAACTTCATATTGCTGAGAAAAAACTGCAACAACCTGAAACAGGGCGGAAAGTGACAGGAAGGTGTGAGTGAGGTTCTTCATTCAACGTCTGAGAAACAAGCATGCAGGCGGGTATTTGAAGTCCAGTTCTTACCTCTTGGAGAAGCCCAGCTTCACGCTATCCAGCTCTACTCTGTGAACATATCCGGTGTACACAGTGATCGGCTGCACCTTGTCTTCAGATGGCGACACCCTCAGACAATCTCCTCGTAGTACAGATGGTCGATTCTCAGCAACACCAGGAACCTGTTGGAGAATATCAATGTTCCACTATGTGTTCTTATTCCTTTCCCAACACAGACCACTGAGCTTACAGTTGAGCTGTAAGCTTTCAGAGGACAACAACATACAGAAGTAACATAACATCATATAAAAAGGCAGCAGAGAGAAAATATTGTGTACTTTAGATCAAGGAAACACCTGTACTAAACTCACAGAACATCAACTTTTCATTGTACATGTGCCCTGTGAGGATTCCTTACTCTGAGCATGAGCAGTTTTTTGTTGCTTTGATCTTGAGTCATGGTCTGATTGTGGAGGTCATACATCCTGATGTCCACCTCCATCTGTATCTCTTCCAGGTGTAGCAGCAGGTGAAATCGCTGAGAGTAGTTCTTCATCGTTAAGGGAGAGTTAAGGACACCCCTGGACATACAGTACACACACACACACACAGCGATGATAAGGGAGTAAAGCCCAGACAATACTCAACAGTTAGCTGCAACTAAGTTGGTTGGTCTCTCACTTCACTGATGAGAGTCTCTCCCTGGCAACTTGGGAGAGGTACTCAGAGTCCTCCATCCTTTGTTTAGCCAGTTCCTTCAGGTAATGAGGGTACTTGTAGTCTCCTAATTTCACTGTCATCTTTAGATGATGGACGGAACTGTAGAAAGGAACAAAACAGAAACACATGGTTACCAGCATGAATAAAACACAACTTCAGCAACTGTTCTGGGCCCATTCGGTGATCAGTTTCAATTACAAGTGAAGAAAATTGCTTCAAATCAAATATTTGAACTGAAATCTATAATAATGGATTTCCTGCTGCTGGGGACAAAATGTGAACTCATTCGTTTTGGAGATAGATAGTACTCTGTACAACATGCATGCTTAAACTGTGGGACCAGCATGGTTTTATTCTTTAATACTCCATTTTACTCATGGTACTCATACTCATAACACTTAGTAACACTGCACACTTTAACACATAGCACTTTAGTACTCCATCGATTCAGCATCCCACTCCTATAACACTGTAAGACCCACAATGGACAGTCAAAAAGTATTCAAATCGATGCAGCAGAACCAGAGATATATTTCACACATTCCAACTTTTAGTCTTCAGCCCCAACAGACGCCGCATTTATCAGACTTCGCAAACTTCCTCTGAAGCCAAAAAAGACTTTATATGCTGTAGTTCCTCTGTATTAACAAGGCATAAACATGCATTTTTATGTTTACAGTCAGTTTTTAATCACTTGCCTCTCAGGAGGGACTCCCTCCACTATCACGGTGTCGACAGGCTTGTACGTGACCAGCTGAAATGGTTTGTAAGGAGCCACGGGCCCCAGCTCCACAGCCAGCGGGGTCCTGGCGGCTGCTTCCATCTCCCTCACAATGCAAAAGGGCACAGATCCTGGCAGATCTGGGCAGAACTCAAAGTACATCGTGGCAGGGAAATATCCATAGTGGTTCAGCACGTACCGAACCACAACTTCATAACTTTCTCCTGTGACAGAAAGGAAAGAAGAAACAGGAGGAGCTGTGAGCATTAATAACCTCTTCGGGGTGCTTTTTCTCAATGGACGCTTAAAGAAGGAGTGTTAGTTGGCTCACCAGGACAGAGGAACAGTGGACAGGCTCTGGTCACTCTCCTCTCATCCTCCAGAGTGAAACAGCGTATCTTGTGCAGGGCAGTGTAGTAGGTGAAGTGGACGCAGTTTGTGCCCTTGTTTACGATGTGGAACTTGAGGACGAACAACTCCTTCAGACGATCCACAGTGAACTGAACGGTTCCACCTGTCGCAGCGGGGTCTGAAGTGATGTTAATGCCCCCCTTGTCCGCTGTCAACTCCTTCCTGTGAGAGAGAGAGAGAGAGAGAGAGAGGCGTGACCGCGCTGCAGAGTTTACAACTGTAAGGTTTGTTACAGTAAGAGGGTGTAAAAAATACTGCAAGGTGAGTGGATCCTGGTGGTTGGCCACTTGACATGTAGAGTATAAAACCCGTCTAGAGAAATACTGGGATCCAAATGAATTTCTCTACACAAAATGTATATTTTCACTATGAAAAATAAGATGCTGAAGATACTTTTTTATTAATATTAACATTAGCATCACCACTGCAATTATTTTACATCTCTGTGGGAATGTACTGTACTACTGTATGTTTCTACACGCACACACAGGTCATGTTCGAGTTTCTGCCTGTTAAAAGGGAGATGTTCCCCGACCTCTGTCGCCCAGTGCTTGCTCATGGTGGGAATTGCTGGGTCTCCATGAAGAGTACGGGCCAGACCGGCTCTATATGAAAAGTGCTCTGAGATAACTTTGGCGCTATATAAATAAAACCGTCCGGTACGGCAATAACAGCTCAGATTGCAAGACTCTACGGTGGACAGCGAGGGCCGCAGAAAGCCTCATTAGGGTTTCATTCCCTTCCATAGAGGATACTTATCATAAACATCCATCCATCATCTAGACTTCAGCTGCAACGATTAGTCTATTAACTGATTAGTCAACCGACAGAAAGTTTATCAGCAACTATTTTGATAATCTATTAATCGTGTCAATCTTTTTTTAAGTATAATTGCCAAACATTAGATGTTTCTTTGGGGTTTTGGACTGTTGGTTGGACAAAACAGGACATCTGAAGAAGTCACCACATTGGGGTTAAGACAATTGTGATGGGCTGCGTCACGTTTTATAGACCAATTGATCGATTAATTAAGAAAATAATCTGCAGATTAAGTCGATAATGAAAATAATCATCAGTTGCGATCCTAATGCCACTTGTCCTTTGCAGGGAGGCTTGTGTCTGTCCCAGCTGACACTGGAGGACAGGTGGACAGGTCGCCGTCTGAAAAGCCCCCAGCATGATGACAGAGCCCCTCCCACCTCTCTCCCGGACTGTTGTCTGTAACTCCTCCGCACTGTTCAGAGGTTGGCAATAAAAATGGACTTTTGGCCCAACTGATTAGAGTTAGTGACAAACGATGCACCTACCTGTTCGCCTTTAACTTGCGAAGGATTTCCGCAGCCAGCTTTTTCTTGGGGGTCAGCACAGGGGTCGAGGGGGCAGACGGGGTCGCAGGTGTCTCGGCTGTGTCCCGAGGGCCAGCGCTGGGAGTATGCGGCGCCTGACGGGCCCGGGGCCTCCTCCACTGGTCACAATACACTCGAAACTACATTGAAAAAATGATATTCATTTGTTTTCTGAATTTTCTTCAGGTCACAGCAAAACACAAAACCCGTCCAAACGTGTTGCCCCCCCCCCCCCCTCACAGCAGGCAGAACTCATCTCACCTGAGGTCCGACATTGATGAAGATTTCCCCGTGTCTTATTTGGGCTTTGTTAAATTTCAAAAGGGCGTGGACAACATTGGAAAAGCTGGGGTCTTTTATTCCTTCTCTGTTAACAGAAGCACACAGACAGGAAGTGATTATTACACACGGGCCAGTCTGACCGCGGCGTGTGACGCGCGGTCGTCTTCGCTGCCTACCTGCCCTTAAATTCAGAGTTGTAGATGTCACGAAGTTGCTTCTTGCAGGTGATTGATCTTCTGTCACCCAGGAATTCAACGAAGTCCAAGCCAGATTCAAGACAGTCTCTGAACGACATGTTGACGTCCCTCGGGCAGCTGCTGCTGACTCAAATGAGGAAGTTCATCGTCTGACTGAACTGTCACCCTCAATTTCCTGAAGTATTTGTAGCCGTGCGTGCGAATGCGATCTGACCGTGTGGAGTACGGAAACATGTCGACGTGTCACGTATTTTGCGCGACATTCGCCTTGTGTGGAGCTTTTACGCGGGGATCGACTGTTATTTCGTTGTTTAGGTTAAAATACCGATGCATGATATATAGATCTAGTGGTGTTTGCAGTTTAGCGCAACACTCGAGCTGAAGAACGGTCTCCAATGGTTTCAGGGAGGGACCGTGTGCAAGAGGGAAAGGCGGAGAGGGAAAACACGTCGGGGACAAAATACTTTGTCGAAACGAACAGAGTTGGTGCGAAGTATTCTGTCTTTATACACCTTACAAAGCGTCGAAGTTTACGTTTGTAGTTTAAATGTCCCTACCCGTCTTACATGACGAGGACACAGGCGTCACGACATGATTTTGTTGACACTCCCTAAACTGCAGTTACACCAGCAGAGCAGCTGTGTAATATGTTGTATTCTCTCTATATCGCGACCAATTGCCGTTTAATTGTTTTGTGGAAATATCGCATACACCACATTCAACTCTTCTTGACTGTTTGGACTTCTCCACCTCGAATCTTTTGAAAAATGTTATTCCCAAAACAGTTCATTATAACATTTGTGGACTCCACTTTTTAGATGGGTGTGGGAGTATAAAATAAATAAAATACCAGTCAAACTGTCTGTTTTCGCAAACAGGTTATATTGGCGTGGAATTTAAGTACTATTTCTCACCACATTATTATATCTGGAATAATGGTGATGTTTTATGTACAAAATAAGAGTATTTTCTAAAGAGTTGGTTTGACAGAAATATCTTTTTGGTGACTCACCTGATTATCTTATGAACTACAATTAATTAATTTCACTAAATGAATTTGTTCCGGTAATGGGGGCTATTCATAATGTCCTGTGGTTTTGTGCAAGGGGTTTTCATATCAAGCTGATGTTTCTTTGGTTAATCCTTTTTTCTTCAGACCAAATTTGAAGTTACATATTTTGATAATGGCACTGCCACAAATTATACTTTGGCTAAATATATTTATAAAGCCAGAACTTTAAAAATGCTGAGATCAATGGTCCAAATTCCCACAGCACAACCCCACCTAAGAAAATTCAGACTATGAAATTCACAAATGTTATTTATTAATCTAAAATTGTAATTCTGTATTCTGCAAATTGCATTATGGCCTGGTTTCAGGTGTGTAATTGGAGAATACTAAATTCTTTATTAGTCTAAATTAAATCAGAGAATGTGTTTGATTAACTCCTCCTCGGGTTAATTACCCCGAAAACGACATCTGGTGCCGACGCACAAAAAAAAAGAAAAAAGAAAGAAACTCCACACATGATTTAAAACACAAATGATCACCACTGCTTGAAGACATTATTTTTATTTCATGAATAATAAATGTACAGTTTGTATAAAAAATATAGCAAAAGCTAAAGGCAAACAGCTGGCAGGACATAACCAATACTGTATCAGTCCGGAGGGATATAGAGGGATTATCACCAAAAAGGTCAGAGAGAAGTGAAAGATCTAAACTTCAAAAAAAGGGAAGACGAAATATGGTCAGTGAATGGAAAAAGAAAAATGTATGGCTACAACCCTACGTCCAGAAGGCTGCATAAATATAAACAGACGGGATATTCAGACCAAAATAGAAACTGTATAATTTGGTGCTGTCCAGTCCATCTCCAGTCAGTTAGCATATCAAATTGCATACAATATTTGCCCTCTGTTAATAAAAAACTATAGAGGTATCGGAAGCTCTTAAAGAATATCAGTTATGTCATATAGAGAGTGTAAAGTAGTTGCTACATGAAGGTTAAGGGGTTTTGGGAGAATGTGTGGCCATTTGAAGCACTGAGGGATCAGAAACTGTGTGTGTGTGTTTAACATGTGACTTGTGTGTCACTAAAGGCATTAATTGTTTAGAAAAAAAAAAAGCTTGCAAATGAGTGACAGTTACACCACTCAACGTTGTTTTTCAATGAAGGCGTCCCCTCGTAGTGCATAATGGAAGCTGTTATTCTCTGGTTAAAACCCAAACAAATGTCTTTTTTAGAAGGACATACAGCATGTTATGTTGCGTCACACATCTTTGCGCCAGCTTCAGCATCTCTCCAATTATGTTTGTCGTAAACCCCCAACGGCCTCTGTCCTCTAAGCATTTTGCATCTCCTTGCCAATCTTGTAGCTGAGGATCTTGTTCCAGTCAATCTTGGTGCGGGTGACTGGGAGCTGCCTGCGTAAGGCCTTGAACGTGGTGTCCGACATGGTCTGATAGTTCTCACTGATGGCCACCTGAAAAACAACAACGATTGTGCGTTAGTATGTCCGTTTTCTAGCTATAAGCAAGCTGTGCCATTATATCAGTGACAGTTAGTGGATAACACAATGTGTAAGCTGTGGGAGAAGTGGAAATTGAGTAAAATGTCTTCTGCTGTACACAAAATGGAATATGTTTAAGTTTAAGTTTAATTACTATTCATTCTGATTCCTCCAGTATTATACAGGACATGCTTTGTCAGTGTTTTAATGTAGAAATGTAGGTCTGAAAATCTGATTGTGACAATGATTCAATGATTTATTTGGGGACTTTTGTGGCATGGTTTGAAAATGTATAAGCAGCATTCTCGATCTGGCTTTGAGATGTCTTGTAAGCCCATGCTGGCTGGGAATGGCACAATAATTAAAAATAACTTTCCATTCATATATGGAGGCAATTCTTGTTACTCCTAACTCCCACATACCTGGTATTCATTCTCTGCGTCCTCAATAATTTTCACAAGCTCCTTTGCAGTCTGGCTCTCGTTCTGCCAAAACACACAAACACACATCGACGTAAACCAAATGCGTCAACTTAGCTTTGAAAGTGCAAACACAAACTGTGGTTAAACAGGAATATGTCTTTAAGAGTTTAAAATACTTACAGACACAGTCAGTGCTTCCTGTACATCTTTATGGCTAACCAGCTGCACATTTCCGTCCTCATAATAATGCACCTGGGATGAACAGAGGAAATAAACACAACAGTGAAACAAATCTAACTTCTCCTGATAGATAACACTACAGCAGTTAATTACTTAACATACCTGTATTTTCATGACTCCCACCACCTGTGCTGTAGATTGCGAGATACTGAACTTCCATTCAGACCGGCAGCGACCGTTCCTGGAAACAGAAAATGTGGGGGAGTACATTTGAAAACCGATCCCTAACACAATCACACGTCACCGCCTCCATGCCGCACCAACATAATTGTCAGAGTGAATTGGATTAGGAAGGTTGGAATTAGATCACTATCCTGCAGCAACTTACCAGAAGTTTTTAGGCTCAAACTGATGACCCTCGATACAAGCGATAATGGTCTTCTGGCCGTCGATCGTCTTTCCATAAACCTGAAGCAGATAAAAACAGCATGAGCGGGCGATTCATTGCGTGTAATGCTAAACATGGCGGCCACGTTGCAGATTCGGGGGAAGCGATCTTACGGTGCAAACTCCACTGGGGTAGTGCTCCTTGACGTAGGCCCTGAGGGCAGAATCACAGGCGTCCCTCCACGACCTCAGGGCCGCCTCGCCCTCATGGGGCTGAGGGTTGCTGGCTTCCTTTCTCAGGTGGTCAAACTTGAAGGAGACCTTGTTGTGAGGGTCAAAGAAGCGGCCATTACCCAGGTCCCCATGCTCCGTTATCAGGACCTACAGGGGAACCAGACAGAGAAACTTGCCGTTGTTGCTCAAGCATTTTCATAATGTAGAATAATGCTGGCATTTTAAGTGGGTTAAATGAGAAAAGCAATAGATCTGAAGATTTCTTTGAGAAAAAGCTTGCCTGATCTTCATATCCATCAATTTTGGCAAGGGTGAACTGATCCATGTTGTACTGGGCAAAGGCACTGTATCCAACAAAGAATACAACCATGAGTTGCATGTACATCCAGACCAGAGCATCCTTAGTTTACTAGGTAAAACAAATAGAAAAGAATAACACTTACTGAGCCGCGCCCTCTCTGAGAAGATTGTCATTGTTGAGCAGTATTCGCACATCTGAAAAGAAGAATCGGCGTAAGTAAAGCATCTACAAATTGTTCCCACGCACATAAAAAATGCGGGTAAGTCCTAAAAATGTCAAACGCAAACGAGGCTCACCATTGAAGACTTCATTGAACTCTCCTGGAGGAGCGTGCGTCACAAAATTAGCTGCGATTCGTACCTAGAAATAAATAAAATACCTTGTCATAAAACTTAAATATAGTGCAAGGCATCCCATTATCACTAAATACTGCGTGTAACGTACAGGTTCAGTCCCCTTCTTGCTTAAAGAAACTCAGAATAACAACATTCTCCTGAATCACTAGCCATATCTGTCGGTCTGTTTTTCTTTTGGGAAAATCTTGCCATTGTATTATTCTCTTTTGAGAGATAGCAGGTGAAAAGCATGCAAGTAGCCACTAGAGTGAAGCAGAGAGCAGCCTGCCAACTTTCTTGGCTGCAGGCTTGTTAGCTCTACTTTGGCCACTCCTTAGATGGCAGGCAGCGTGTGTCACCCAAGGGCTTTTCTTAGCAGCCGGTATGCAAGCGTAAGCATGTGGCGTCAAAGCCACAGAGTGAAGAGGTTGTGGACGGTAGTTGGGCTCTCATCAGGTAATGCTCAGTAAGGACTGTTGGGCATTGGCAAGTCACACACGACGGGAAGGTGGAAGTTAGAAAAGTTGCAATAAACCACGTTTCTCTTGTCACTAAGTCACTACGTCCTAATGTCCCCAGTGCCAGTGATGCTGTCTGTCAGACAGACCAGAGTTATTTAGCCCCCAGGCTGCAGCTGGCAGTGACCTAGAAATGGACCGTCCAGCTGAAAGGGCAGAGCACGTAACAACACGTAACCCAGTTTAACTGTGCTCCTGAATAGTCAGAAAGCACTCCCAGGCTCAGACTCTGACTCTCCGCCACTCAGTTCAGCGATTACAGTTCATATCTGATGAAGATACAATCAAAAAGTAGATCTCTAACAAAAGTTCAAATGGGGAATTTCAATTCTTTCATTACACTAAATCGTTTACATTTATTTTAAAGGCTAGCTGTGGTGACGCTGGGGAGGTGTACGTCCCTGGCCACACCATACGCTTTAGGAATGCAAAGTATTAATTTACAACATGTAGCAGCATGAGGCAGGGGGAGCAACACCAGTCACTGAGGCTGCATCTGTAACTGTGAGTCTACTGCAGAAAGTTACAGGCATACAAGCCAAATATCAAATACTTGCAAACCGGATTAACTGTGACCAAGTTCAATTCGTGATGTTATCAAGACCAGTTGAGGCCGCAACATTAAGTTACAGTAAAATGGGTGTGGGTTGTGTTATACTGCCGATACATTCGTTATCCTTACTGTCAATGCAGGAAGTAGCTCGACTTCCTTACATTTAGCGTTAGCTAATGATCTTCAATTGTTCTAAACCCACAGTCGTGCTAAATCAGACATCAAGCCCATTCGTATGTTTGTGTTGATTTTCATCAAAGGGGCCTGAAGTCACATTAGTTAGCTAACTTACATTATGTATTTGTGCACAGAAACAAGATGCAAGGTAACTGAACTGTCAAATACAACACTGCCTTGCCTTTGCTAGCTCGACCAGCAGACGCCCAATACGGCCCGCTTGGTAATTCGTGTTACATTTCATAGAACAATGCTATTTTTCGAGACAAATGTTAAGAAAAATAGGGTAATACAGTATGAATTTATAAGGAAATACCTTCTCTTCATTGCTGAGCTCCTCGAAATCTGCCATCTTGGCTCAATGAAGTGTTAACAAAGCGACTGTTGGTGTTGCCAGGTATGTGTGACTCCTCCCAGCACAAACACAAGCCCAACCAGGAAAAACTGAGCTATGGTCGGGTGGGTGAGCTCACTTTCCATGGTGTCCTGAATATACACTTAATGCATTTAATAAAGCGATACAACGACTTGGATGAACAAATGGTCGGATCCTGAACAACAACAAAAAGTAGTCTGAAAAAGTTTTAAAATAGTGATTATATATATATAAAAAGTGGTTTCTTAGACATTTTTAAAACGACATATGTTATTAAACATAATTTCCCCCCCACCCAAACGTTATTTAGCGACTATTTTAATTTATAATACTTTCAGATACAAACTGAAGGTGACAATGTTCCAACCTGGCAACCCTGGCGCATTCACGTCTTATGGGACAGATGGTGAAAATGGGAAGTATACGTATATGTTTACGACTTGCGAGTGTTTACATAATTGGACTACTAAAGACAGCTGTAGATTCACGTTAGAGTTGGTCGTGTTAGGGTTTAATAAAATACTGCACATTAAAAATGTAACTACATCCTTTACATGTGGGTCACATTTTTTTGATTGGCGGATTCTGGCTGACGTGAGGCATCCATGTTTGTTTGTTTTTTTACGGAATGTATGTGCTGATATGAATATGTGGGGAATAATTATGTAGTCGTAAAAAGGCTACGACTTGGATGTCGATGGGAAGTTGCTATTTCAACATGAAATGCGTAATTACGAGTATTCCTAAATGCAATGAACGCGGCATCTATGGAGAGAAGGAGAAGGTTAGGGGGGTGTGATTTACATCGTTGACATGGATGTGGTTGTTTGGTTACAGACTTCCCCCGTGTGATCCTGTCTGAGGAGAAACCTGGGAAAAGAAGTAGTCCAGATCTTTTAAAGTCAATCCGCTTTGCACTCTAAGATCATGTTCCGTTTGTGAAACCTGAATGTGAAACCCATGGGCGTAGGAACCGGGGGGGACGGGTGGGACGTGTCCCCCCCAATATTGGAAAAAGGTGCATTTATCCCACCCAAAAATTATACCACCGGTGAGAGAAACGTTTTAAATTTGAAGCTTTTATTTTGAAAGCGCGACGCTGTGGGTCGCGCGTTTGCGAGCAAATCAGAAAACCTCCTCGCTTCATGCTGTTTAAATATTCACCCGCTTCATTGGCTTCACCTTCAGCTTCTTGAGGTCAGTAATGACTCCACGTTAAATGAGGTAACTTAGTCTCAGTCAT
>JAVQJL010080180.1:0-15000 GCA_036024295.1 Nannoperca obscura
CCCCACATCCATCAGATGAACAACCTGTCTGGCCACTTTCAAGAAAAGACTCATTTGTTTCCGGGAATACAACAGCACTTAAATGACACATTGTTTCTATAAAGTACAGCATATTGTACGATATTATAGTGGAATTGTATTTTAGTTTGAATGTATTGTATTTGATAATGTGTTCTTTGATTTAATGCTCTTTTCGATTCTGCCATTGGCAGCGATGTACTTACTTATAGCACTTGTGATTCATCACCAGCCCTTACAAGTTTTGATGAGAGATCTTGTTGTTTTCGATCATGGTTCTATGCACTTTATGTAAACCTCTTATTTGGAAGTCGCTTTGGATAAAAGCGTCTGCTAAATGCCTAAATGTAATGTATTTCTCTTGGTTGCTAAGTCTTCAGTGACTGTTCTTGTGTGCCTTCGCCTGATAATGTGTTCTTCACAGGTACTGCTAAAGTGTGACAGTTTGGAGTATAATCCCATCCTGTTTGTTGCTTCCTACACTGCCAAGTGATTACCAAAGTTATAGTTTAGTCACCTTGATGGCTGCTATGTTTTGCCAAGTTGTGTTTATCGTCTTGCCAAGATAATAAAACTTCACTTTTAGTGCATCCTCTGTCTTCCTATCTTTCAACTGCGCTTCAGTTTGTGACTGACTATTTTTTACACTTTCCTTTGGAGGAGTACAAGATATATATACATGTCTTGGCAACTCAATGTATCTGAAAAAGAAAATACATATAACAAATGGTGTGCACAGGCAGCGCTTAAAGCAGGCCATATGCCCGCGCAGACACACAATCATACAGAAACACTCCCAGGGTGCTTTACTGCCTAGTAAGGCAACTTGACAGCTATCTTAGCTGAGAATATCCCATGAAATTAATTTTTCATTGTATTAAAAATTGTCATTTGGATGAAACCATCCCCTGAGTTTCAAAGTTGGATACATTAATTAATTGTGACATGTCCAGGTCAAAAAGTCTCTCTATAAAATTAGAGCGGATAATTCATGAAGGGAGCTGTAGGATGGCTTAGACTAACCACAGCATATGAGACTATTTTGTACCTTAGATTAAGTGAACAATAGTATTCAATAGTACTCATTTATTTAAAATTTTTGCAAGGATACCATGCACATGAGCACATACACTCCAATCATCGGAGACAGAGACACACAGGAGTGTATATTTGATTTAAGAATTATGTGTTTTCTGATTCTCACAGGGTTTCTGAATTTGTTTTCGATGCCAACAATGTTTGTGGCGCTATTTATATGTGTTTTGGGTCAGGAGGAGATACATATCTGCTCCTGTGGTCATATTGCACCTTGAACCAACATGGACATACATAGTATAGCATAAAAGTATTTTGACTGACTTTACAAAAAGCAATGCAATACGACCTAATTAAAAAAATACTAAAGGTTCTTGCACCACAAAAAGAAAAAAAATAAATAAAAACAACAACCACAATTTCCCCCCTAAACCTGCACCTGGGGATTTGGCTTTTTGATTCAAAATATTCCAGTGCAGTGTCGCCCTCTGAAACAAGCCAACGCCACATTAAAGTACCTTTTAAAATGTGGTATCCCATACCAATAGGAATCCTTTGCACTGTGATGGCAGCCATGTTAATCCACTGTTGATCTACCCTGAGATCAAGCTGTTCCAAAATCAATAAAGCCATGAAAGCTTGCCTTCTGGTCTTCATCACACCTTTTACATCCTCTAGTAAATACAGTTTGATACCGTGCTACTGGTGTTCCACTTTGCTTTCAGATGAGTGTGAAAAAAGCTGTCAGCATTTACATTTTTATATTTTAGTACAATCCCCAATCACAGGACCACAACCACATATGTATAGGCCAAATAAAGGTTGGTTAAGTGTTTCAAATCCTGTTTAGAAACAGAAAATATAAGGTGGATTAACTGCATTTTACATTTCCCAATATTTCATTACAAACACTCCAATATTATCTTAACAACAACAAAAATATAATGATTTACAGTAATGCAAAGTAGTTTCCAGTTGTCTTATTACATCATTAAATATTCCCATAGGTTTGTATATATATGTATTTACTGTAGTTGTCTATGTGCTGTAGCTGACACAATATCACAAAACATGCTTATTTCCAACCCTGATATACTTTTTATTAGATCCTAACTATTACATTTTTCTCATGTGTTTGGATCTCTGTTGGTTGCTGACGACCTGCAGCCCCCCACTAAAATGGATGAGGCTGGATTCCACTCCGTATTTTGTATCCCGCTATGCCAGTATATCTGATCTGAGCACAGCGCGCTCTCCTCCACACAGCATTTCCACTCCTGCACAGCGACCAGCGGCTCCGTCTGCTGAGCGAAGTTGAGTTAACGCGCCGGGAGACGCGCAGCCTGGATTCATGTGGCACCTCCATACTCGCGATCCTCTTTTCTGCGGCGCCGGGGGACTTTTAATCGTTGTCGGCTGCGGCAGAAACCCGTTCTGCTTTGGGAAATGTGTTTGTAGACACTAATAGTTGAGTTGCAACCATTAAACGCCAAGCCATTAAGTAGCCTATACCTGCGGAGCCACCGCAGGGGAGTTTTTGCCGGCAAGCGGGATACTGCAGAGAACCTTAAACAATAAGGATCTTCACAGAAGTGAACAATGCTCAGACTAGAGATCATCATTTGCACTTTTTCTGTGCTGTCTGTTGCGGCAAGAGCAGATTTTAAGGCACGGAATTGCAGCGAGGTGAGGGAGGCTTGCATCGGGAAAGGCTTCAGCTTCGCACATGTTCCTCTTCAGGAGATCCCAGGTAAGGTCGGACTGCCAAACAGATCAATAAAGATAGAAATAATAAACACTGTCTGCATTTAATGTGAAGCTCAAAGTTAGAAATCCCCAAATAGTCATTGCATTTATGATGCAAAGTCGCTCCGTTCACTGGAGGTGTTTAAAGCGGGTTGAACGCTGCAGGGGTAAGCCCGTGACTGCACCAGACTGATCAGTTATACACCACCTCAACCACCTGTCACTCACTAAGTTGCTTTGAGTCCGACTGGCCAAAGTTTTTAACCGCACACAAGGATTACACTCAATTACTAAACCAGTCCTAATTGGCCTGACTGAATGCGCAGCCTCCTGCATCGTACAGCATGCCTTGGTGAAGTGACAGGCCTGCTGTTATCCGGAAAACCCCTCATTTAAAACGCCTGAACTCACAGCCATCAGTTTATGTGAGCTGGTTTACTGATTATACAGGCTATTCGTGCTGCGAACATTATCCAATCAGCCAGCATCAATACAGAATGTGGGGGGGGAAAAGAGTCCCCTGCGCAGGCAGCTGTGGTAAGATCTGTCTGCGTGTATCCAGCAGAGGTCTCCGACTGTGCCAGCCAAGCAGAGATAATGAATGGTCAACTCTGCAGATTAACTCCTGTCCTGCGAAAATTAAGTGATAAGGTGAAGTGGAACTGCTGGCTCTCGCAGTGCCTCAGTAGCAGTCCCTAACCATGAGTCACTCATTTTGCATAATTTCCACCATTAGGCCTACACTTTGCAGCAATTCTTATAAATACCTTATTGAATCAGTGACACGTTTAAACCTGTTTGCATTCGGGCAATGCGACACTAAAGCCTATAAAATGGGATCGTACATGCAAATGATACAGGTTTATTCATGTTTAGTTGGATTCCCTAATGGCTGTTGGGACTTGGAAACTACAGCAACGGTTTTTTAAAAATATAATTTCCACAATACAGGAATTCTGTAAGTGTATATTCAGTTTTAGCTGATCGGATCATTTGGATAGAAATGATTTCCTGCAAACTGTCAAAACAGTGTTTTATTGCAATAATATTTTACATATCAGTAAATGCAATTCTACATCATTTGTATTGTTATATACAAGAGTTCAATCAGTCATATACTTGGCATGCTGTTATGTACGCCTGCATCTGAAGAAAAGTAATTAAGAAAAAGAGGTTTTTGTTTGTTTTTTTAAAACTACCTCATCTGAGTCACCCCAGGTCGCCATTGTTATGCTTCAGGGCCAATGATTCTCTCTATAAAGCAGGAAATCTGGCACATTTACAAGGCTGCATATTTGATAACAGGCACACCTGTTCAGAGATGGGTTGAATAACTAACTGATTACATCCTTTGGATCCATGTCCCTGACATCACAACTAATCTCCCAAATGAGTGAAAAATTCAATCTCTCTCATCTCCGAATGATGTCACCCTGAATATACGTCTTTTGATCTCCTCTTGAGTTGAGAATGAGTCATAACCTTACATCTCTGCTGGAGAGACAACGCATTATCAATACCTCAGCAAATTCACACTGTGATGGGGCATAACATCTACACGATCAAAAAAAGAAGTATCTCCTGAAAATAGTTTCAAGTATCAGAAGCAGAAATGCACATTCACTGTTAAACTTTGGAGATTAATATAATTTTGAGCTTATTTCAAATTTTACATCATGGATGGTATTTTACTTTTGTGTGCTATTTCCACCAAGTCTATTGAAAATGGATGAATTGCTTAGGTTTAGTAGTTTATTGTTTGGATCAATCCTTTATTTCTCTAATTAAAGTGTGCTTAAGTACACAATCGAAGTAGAATTACTGTATGGTTATAGTTCTATGAAGGGGGAAAAGATAATGAATAATGGTTTTATTTTTGGGGATTTTTACCGGCAGATAACATAAACATTGCATACACAAATGTTTGTAGCCTATATATTCAGTATTTTCATTTAGCCAAATTGTAATATTGGTTGAAAAGGAGGTGGCACTGAAGGGGTTAAGAGCATCCATGGAGCAGGGAGCGTCTTCAGTGATGACATTACTTTGGAGTTGATTTTCCAGTACTTGTAGATTAGTTGGTCCTTGTGGGATGCGGGTTCGAATGGCTCTAAGGTTTTCCGTTTAGCTTATTGTTTCTGTCAGCCTTACAGCTGCCTTCACACTCTATTAACTCACTAATGATTTGGGAAAAAACGTCAACCTTTTGTATTACTGGTCCACCTCTGCATGCATTCACTGCTTCTACATACTGTACATTTAAATCACTGCTCTTTGCTGTCACGATCTGATATGCAGAGCTTTCAGCATCAAATTGTAGCGACAGACGGATGTGTGCCCTCGCTGCTTCTGATGTAAGATGCCATTAGAGACCATTTTAGACATCAAATTAGACTGAAAAACTAGATTTCTCTCACGTTACAGTTATGCTACATGCTTGATTTAAATCTGTTTAAACTTAATTCCACTGGACTACTTTTAAATTCTTAATCACATGTATGTTAATGAATGCTGTGTGTTTTCATTAAGGATTTGCCTTTTTCTGATTGGATTGATTTTCTGTTTTTATTCAAATTAGTTGTTGCCTTTCACATTCTGAACATACAGATTGTCTTTTTTTTGGCCTTTATGAGGCACTTATTACAACCATAGAAGTAAAAGAGCAGTGTATTATTGCTGGAGTATTGTGCTCAGCTTCACTTGTTGGTGTTGGTGGGTTGAATGCTCAACCACTGCTTCGGTATGTTTTTTCATGGAGCTAAAAATGAAAAGCTTAGAAACATGGATTTTGGCTGTTATGTTTGGTCAAACAGAAGGAACCAGGTCAGGTGGAATGACAGCAGTGGAGTCAGTGTTATTGACAGAAATGTTGTTATGATCCGAAGCCTAAAGGCTCAGTTGGTGCAGTAATTCCACAAGACTTAAGGAACGGATGTGTGTGTGTGTATGGGTGTATATATATATATATATATATATATATATATATAAATAAAAAAAAGTTTGTAGTTCAATTAGTACAATGCTTTACTATTAAATACAGTTTTATATGAAATGATAAGATAGTGTGGAGTACAAGTTAATGGTTTCCAACAAACTAGTCCTGCGTTACAGGCTTCTTACTGTGAGCTGTGGGGTCCTACAAGACCAAAAACCTTTTCGGCCAGTGTGAACAGTGTTCTTTTCTTCACGTGAGATTTCTGTATTTATGGTTTTGCACATACTTTGCTTACTGTTATGAAGTGGACATCGCCCAGCTGGATAAAGGCAATATCACATTCTTTAGAGCAACATTTCAATCAAAATCTAATGCCAGTTGTGAGGTTGTTTGCTTTTGTTGCCAGCACTGTCAGTCAAATTTCATAAACCACAACCACACGGTCCTGATGAAGCAGATTAACAAATAGGTGTGTTTGAGTGTTAAACTGTTAATAATTCATAACAAAGAATGGTTATCCCATACCTTTTAACATACATCAAGCAGTGATGAATATTTAATGTTATTGAGAAATTTGAATCCAAGTTTTCAGGGGCTTTAAACCATGTCATTCTGAAGCTAATGTGCAATTGTTGTTGGCCTTGTCAGAAATGTGTCTTCTTGAAGCTGGATTATACTGGACTTCATTATACTGACATTTATTTACATAAATGTTGTATTTAATAAGCTGTTGGTAATTAATGCTTTCTTCGTTTCTTTGTACGTACAGTATCTGTTCCTCTGGTATATGTTGGTTTTAAGTCAGCATCAGCTAATTTTCACAGTTTGTCTGTCACTGCCATTTGATTTGTTCAAATGCAATACTGAAGTGAAGAACCACTCACATGATCTCCTTCATAAAGCAATGCAGTTAGCTTATATTAACAGTCCACACCCTTAGTTATTTTATCCTGTCAGTCTGGAACCTACACTGTACGCAGTGACATTTCAGCCCCCAAAAGGAAGATATCTTCAGATGTGACTTTTGATGTGTTTGGATTTCTTTAAGGAGGGAAACTCATATCTTCAGGGTTACTGTTTTTAAAAAACAAACACCAAAAGTAGTTTCTAGATCATATTTTCAAACCCTAATCCTGTCTGTGACCGAAGCTTTCTGTTTGTTCTGTTTGTGGCCTTCAGCAGGGTTTATGTCCAACTTTCTGTTGCTCATAACCCTGGCTGCTGAAATGTTAGTACAGGCTACACATTTTCAAACCATGGGGAATTTTAGTTTGCAGTTGGGCAGTTAGTCATCTCTATAAACACATATCTGCATAAGAATGCAGAATCTGTAGGCAAGGGACAATATTTTGGTATCCAAAGTGTTCTGTTTTCCATTTGTAGTCTGAGTAGTAATTGACCTATCACGTTTGAGCGGGTGATTGTTGCATGCAGGTAAAGGGCATTGGCTGTAATGCGATCTCGGAACCCACCGGCCATTGTCTGACAGCAGTTTAGTTTATTAGCAATCTCAGAACCCTAGAGGTTAATTACAGTAGCCGATGGGATCTGAGATTGCTAATTGGACTAAACAATGGCCGGCATGGAAGAGGAAGTCTTGGCCCAGATATCTGTTATCCACTGTATATCCACTGGCTGCACTGGAAGCCTTGAAACATTGGCCGTTGCCCCCAGAGGCTAAATCGTGGTCAGGAAAATGTACACATTATGTGAATATGGAAATCTTTATTCAGATATTTTCATTTTGGAATTTCATTCAATATAGCAACAAAGTTTGCTTCTGTAGTGTTGCTCCTGAACACATTAATGGATACAAAACACACAAAAGAGACGCTGGGTTATTGCAGCTTGACCAAATACTTTAAGCCTGACATGCCTTTTTTATACCGCTGATAAACAGCTGTTGTCATGTAGGTTACTGAAGGAATGGTGCTGCGAACACAACCATGAAGAATTAATGTTTGTCAAACTCATTTGAGCTAAATCGACTGTGAAAAACAAGGAAATGGATTGAAGTGATTCTCCTGAGACGACATGGCAATAGCTGTTTAATGGTTTAAGAATCATTTGAAATGTGAGAGAATGAGTGCTCCTGCTGTCAACAAGAGATTGAATAGATTTTATTTTGATCTATTAGCTCCTGTCAACAGCTGTCCAATTAAATTCTAACCTGGAGCCACTGAGGAGCTATTTCATTCTTCATTTAAGAAACTGGCATAAACACATTTCCACTTTTATTTTTTCCTTTCTTCCTTTATAATAAAAAAAGAAATTTGACCAATATAGACTACACATACTGTATGCTACATGCCTGATTTGTTATTAAAATAACATTGAACTCCTTTTGGTATGTTAAATCTTATTATAGTCGTTTTCAACCAGATTAAATTGATGCAGGGGACATCTTTCTGTTCACAAAAAACCAAGCTCAAAATGGACTTTCAGTGAGATTCATTGTCATAGTTTTTTCCTTCCCGCAAATCCCAAATCATAAAATGACTGGCGTTAGTGTTCAGACATTTTTGGCACACATCTCTTCCTTAATATGTGACTGCCTTGTCTGATTCTATTTAAAATTTTTATTTACTTTTTAGAATTGTTTACACATTTTGCTTTAGTTGACAAAGTAGTCGTCTCTTTTCAAGCCGTCACCGGATCATCACTGACTTTCAGAAAACAATCCTCAGGAACAGTGTGCATTTCTCATCAAATTTTGGCTTTTGGCTGTGACGTATAGCTGGTGCTTTTCCCTGACACCTCATCTGACTGTCAAAACCAAGCCATCGTGAAACAAAGCCCCCTCAGATGCCTGGTAGCTGTCGTTGGATCTATCTTTAGCCACACGTCTGCCACTCCTGTCTTGTTGACAACGTCTGACTAGACATGATGTGCAACTGGAGAGGATATTTGCCTTCACACTGCTCCTGAGAACGGTTCAGTGTGGTGTGTTTCAGCAAGCTGCCGTGGGGAGCTGTGTGTTGTGCAGTTGAGCAGTGTGCTAGAATAGAGGACACTGTAACAATAAGTTAACAACAGGGCTAATAATGGCTAGTGTCGGTAAACTAAGCTGTAAATGCTGAGTGAAAGGTAATGATCAGTGCAGGTCTCCAAACAGCCACCAGCTGCTACCTGTAGTGCAGTCCTCTGCCACGCTCCACTTAGCAGGCTGACGCAGGAGAGAGTGGCTTGCCTGCTCTCGTCTCATTCTCAGGGGCTTCTAGGTGTGCTGCCCACGTGTATCGAATATCCACACTGGCCTTTTCATGCCTCCACAAGTCCTTTTTATTATTACATACCCCTCAATAAATATCAAAGCCAGACATAGTGATACATATGCTGATTATGTGGTGGTTGGCATTCCTAAATATGCTGCACATGGTGTTAGGGAAATCCACACATTAATCTTAGCTGTAATGATATTGGTGCACCTTTAAGGACATAAATATTTAACAGCTATTACCCTCAACATCAGACATAACAAAACATTTTTTATTATCAATGAATCTGCTGATTATTTTCAAAACTTATCGTTTGGTCTGTAAAATGTCAGACGATAGAAAAAGATGCACTTCACACTTTCCCAGAGCCCAAGGTGACATATTAAAATGTTTGTTGAAAAGAAAATAGTTAGTTTACTATCATATATATGTCAGAGAAAATGAGCAAATCCTCACATTTGACAAGCTGGAGGCAGAAGAATTTTGCTTTTAATATATTATCATCATAATATATTAAATGTGTTCATCCCAAGCTGAATTTAAATCACTTTTAACTTGAATGATTGTCACCTCTGTGCAAGAATACCCAGAATTTTATGTCTTTGAACCCAAAGGAGTAAGTATCAGTTGCAGCTTCAGGGACTGTTTTGTGTTAAAATGCCCAGTTTTGGGAATGATTGACTTGAAAACAAAATATACTGTCTAGAAAACCTATTCCTCTACAACAAAATCTTCAAAGCAAGTAAAGATGTTCTTTCTGCAGCGACAGGGCAGTTATACATTTATATTTCTCTGCTCAAAGAGATTTTTTTATCGTACATTTAAAACCATTTCAATTTGAAACACCATACCGTTGAGTCAACACTTGGCTGTTTTATCATGCACACAGCCTTGCACATGGCATGTTGCAGTGGAATATCTTGACATATAAAAAAAAATACTGACATATTTGCTAGGAGTATGAAACTATTCCAACATCTTTATTCCTGTCCTTTTTCCCTTCACGCTGACTCTCCTGAGGATGAAGAATACCATCATACCATTGTACTGCGCTGCTTTTATTGCAGACTGTTTTATGTCAGTGAGAATTCATTTCCTCTTGAACCTGTCCTCATTCCCCCAAGGACATATACTCCTCTGTATCAGCATCCCCCTAGTTATTTAAAACACGAGCATGCCTTTCATTATGACTTCTGACATGACCCAAAATGTGATAGGAATAATGTCATTCAAATTTGATTGATGCGAGTTCTAACTTGAGTGGGAAACTTGGATATTCTGTACACAAACCCCTCTAGAGACGTTATTAAAAGTGAAAAGGAAAGACTGTGTGGAATACACAGATTTATGGACCCATGATGATGTTCATATGCATTGGATTTCATTCTCGTGTACTGTAGCTCCTGAGGATATGCTCTTATATCTACATGTAGTTTTCTTGTCAAAGTCTGATTATCAGTCAGAGGGCATGTTTCAATGGGTTATAGCGTGAGAGGTGAATGTCTGCTACATTCCAACAATGTACAATAAGTGCGTTGGATGTCTGAAAGCATATGACATTAAAGGAATATGATAAGTGTTGGCTAGAACAGTGATTTACAGCAACCTCTGGCTAATGTCAGGAGGTGAAACGAGTGAGGGATTTTAATCTATTTAGGGTCAGATATAATGAGATCCTTAACGTGTATTATGTCTAGATGTGATGCTCATAAAGCCATAACATAACTTGCATATGACTTTGTTCCTGCAGTATGTCCACCCACTTACTTCCTTGCAGTTAGACTAATTAATTTGTCATGCATTTGTTCACTCACTCATAGTTGGTCTCTCTATTCATATGTCTTGAGAAATTGCAGCCAGCATCATTCATTTCCTTCCTCTCTGCAATAGCGTTCAAAGGTGTGTGCTGCTTTGTATTTGCTTCCAAGCTGTGGATTCAATCATACAATGTGGGTAAAATAACCCTCCTTACACAGAAAGCAGCCTGAATCTCTTTAGCTCAGATGTTGCCTGATATTTATCAGGGAAAACACTGAGAATCACTTGAGCCCATCAGCTACAGTAGAAGCCCTGAAGACGTTTTATAGAAGCTGTCTATGATAACAGAAATGAGCAGCACTGGATTGTGGATTTGAAATGAGTGCAGTATGTTATGTGCTATTCTGACTGGTTGAAGGTCTATCCTGCTGCCCATCAGGAAGGGCGGGGAATCGCATTAGCCTGGGATAAGCTTCGGCAGCCTTTTTCTTGACTAAGCTAAGCAAATGTCAACTGAGCCATTTCTAACCACAGCAAGTAAAGCAAAAAGTAATAGAATTGGAATAAAACTTGCTTTCATGTGGGTTTAGCTGTTTTGAGTGTTTGCTTCAAATACATGACTGTCTTTGCTGAAATAAGGTGGAATAATCCCAAATCATCAAGACCATTGATGAGAAAGACCAGGCAACAAATGCACATGCTTATGTGAGGGTAGTTAATTGGTCAAAAGGAGCACCTGGAGCACCAATTAAGTTTCTAGAGCTTGGCTATTGTGATGGCAGATAAAATACATGATGGTAAAAATAAGGTTTGGAAGGAGAAAATGGGCAAATACTTGGACTCACTTTACTTGACTGGAAAGAGAGAGTGAGGATGTTGTTGTGACTAAAATGTTAGTTTTTTGGCAATTTCATTTTGTTGACAAAAAAAAAACATTGTACAAAAGGCTATCAAAATTCAGATGACTTTGCAGTTGCCTTTAGTGATGAAGAAGAAACTGCACTTGACAGTAAGCATGTTGATCTCGGGGTGGCTTCAAGTGTGAATCCATAAAGAGTTTGTCAGGAGGGAACCATGGGACAGCAGATGGCAGAGCACATATGCTGTGAGTCTCTTTGGCCAGGTACACTGATGAATACTTCTGAGAGTTGACCTACCTTTGCTGATATGTGCTCAGGAACTCAGACACTTAATTCTCCAAGCTGACTCATAAGTTGACTTTGTAAAAGATGTACTTGCCATATGGTCTTCATATACACTGAACATAACTATTGCGCTTGACAGAGCATATTACAGGCAACGTAAGTATTTCTAAAGTCATGTTATGATTTTACTGAAAGGGACATTAAATTGTTAACTATTTGGTGATTGCATCCTTCCTGTGGTTGCCCTCCCTCCTAAATTAGTCACATTTCATTTGCTTTACCTGTGCGCTTATGCAAGAATGATCATAGGAATCAAATTGCATTCATGTTTAATGATGTTGCAAACTTTTCTCTCTCATGTCAAAAAGGTGGAAATACTTGCAAAAAAGTTGAGTTTTGTAACATTTTTAAGGATGGCAGAAGACTTAAACTAGGAGCAATTATGTGTTTAAATGTAGTTCTGAAATGGTCATTTTTGCAACACCACTCATTATTGTGGATGGGGAATGGAGGAGAGGAGACAACTTTAGCGTTTGTTTGGGTATTAACACCAAATCAAACCACTTTTTCTTGGACACAAAACTCAAATATGTGTGGTTGGAGCAATTACCAAATTTGAAGGGTTTTGAAAGGCAGTTGAAAGGAGGTGTTCATTAAATGTTCTGAACACTTAACAATGACAAAAGATTAATGAAAGACATCACTGGCTCCTACAAATAGGCAAATGAACATAAAACATACAAATAACAGCATATATAGAGCCAGAAAAACTATTTTATAGGCTTATTACACAAACAAATTCCCTCAACTTGGCGAACATCGAGACGCTTCACATGTGAAAATTACTTAACCCAAATAAACGATGGAGAAAGGGTTACCAATGCTTACAACAAAGTATGTGCAGTCCATAAAAAAAGCACATCTCAGCAGGAAGACGGCATAATTTAAATGTCTTTATAGCACTTCATCAGCAGTGATAATAAGCTAGCTGATTTGACTGACACTCCATTTGATTACAGACATGGGAGTGACATGAAGTAATTGTGTCTATTGATGACAGCTTGATGTTAATAAATCCTAGAGTGCATGCATAAAGTCATTAAACCTCAACTTTACATTTTTCACAATGTTGTTGCATGGTTAACACTGTGACATAATATTAGTATGTATTGAATCTGCTTCTTGTTTTGTTATTAATATGTTAATGTGAGTAGGATCTGCTGCTCTGTATGCATGTTAAACATGATCTGGTGCCGTGGCTCGATGCAAACTGAAGTTATGCCTCATCCTGTTAGCTCTGGACAAACTAAATGACAGGGAATGGGATAGAACAGTGAGGATAGGCTAGGACAAGTCTCGTTGACCCTTTTCTCAGAGACTTGAGAAGCATTACTGTGACAATTTAGCAGTACCAACAAACTGTAAAATGTTTCACCAAAGCTACTGCTATAAAAGTAGAATTTGTTTATGGGTTAATGCTGTACAGTATGCTTACATGGTGGAACATACAGGACTGTATCAGTGCCGATTTGCAGTTTATTTAAGAAAACTTGCTGAATTCCATAGTAATGCAAACAATGGAACTGTATTCAGTCAATAATGTCTGGCGGCACAGCAGAATTTTCTATCCGTTTTCCCAAAGCCATGAACCAGCAACATACATGTACAGCAGACCAAAGTTAGTGTATAAATTATTATAGCTTAAAGTTTGAATGTTAGGAACATATTGGGTACACGAATCAATGGCAGAGAAGTGGATTATGCAGCTGGACTTGTTTTGAGAAGTTTCTGTTCCGTTAAATACTTTGATTCTTTGGAGGTGATACTAATATCAATGCAGTGAGAAGCAAATTATTTCCCTAAAACTCCAGAAATATTGCACTAGAAGGCATTCTCTGAAGAAAATGTAATGTTATCACTGGGAGATCAACTGCTGGAGAAGTTGGCCGACGAGTTGCATTGCTGGAAAAGCTGGCAGTGAGAAGGCAGCCAAAGGAGTATTAACTTATGTGTACTTTGAAATAAAGAAAAATATGGAAGGATTAAAAAAAGGAATAAGAATAAGAGATGAATGTGTAAACAGTGAAATGAGCTAAAGAATTGAAGTATCGATTGAAATGTAAGGACTGACAACAACTAACATGTAACTGGAAGTGTAATTAGTAAAAAGAGTTGGCTGCTGAATGTAAGCAATTAAAGCAACTGTATTAGTTACAGTAGTTGTATTAGTACAAGTATTTGGTGAAATTTAAGCTTGAGTTTATTAAAATTAGTTTATGTCCATTGGATTGTATTAGCTGAGAGGAAGTGAAGTGGCAGTTGAAGTCTATTGGTTTGGGTTATACTAGAAAAGAAGTTCTTACGATGTGTTGTTTGACTGTCGGAAATCAACACACAGTCACTGAATGATATTTCTGAATGAAGTTTTCCATGGCCATAATCTTGTGGTAATTGCAAGGGCTTTGAGAGGCAGGTACTACACTATCCTGACTGGTTGCTGGGTGGTTGATTTTCCCGTTGGTTGGTATGGCGTAAGTAGTTCTGGTGTTTGTTAGGCGAAACTGGTTATTTCCTAGATGCTTGCTGGGGTGTTTCAGGTGGTTGCACACGTGTATTCAAGCATGGCAAAGAGATAAGCTTCTCCCAATCGGTACATGGATACAGCAAATTGCAGCAGGTGAAGTTGAATATTTTAATATACCTTTTGTTGAAGACTGAAAAAATAGCTAATTAGTTAAATTTAAGCTTCATTAATTGAGCTTTTGGATTGACTCAAATTAATCTACATTGTCCATGTTCAGTATTATAAAGGATGACATCACCAGTGCAACAATGTGGCTAGCAAATGTGTTTGGAAATACTTTTTTTGAACAACAGTGGAAGGCTACGACAAAAAGGAATATGCTGTATCAGGCTTTAGCGGGAGGACATACTTGACATAGGATCACTTTGTTGGTATCGGTCTTTTCATGCCACTCACAATAAAAATCATCAAAATAATATAAGTAAAACAAATGAATTTGCTATAATATCGTTAAATGACACTACAACAAACTTTATTGTTTTTTCTTTGCTGTAAAAGAATAGTCTGGTCCACACTCCAAACTATCTCTTGCTAATGTGTGGTCTGTGTTGCAGTAGATAG
>JAVQJL010080181.1:0-13347 GCA_036024295.1 Nannoperca obscura
CCCTGCTGCCAAGTTTCGGAAATGTAGTTGGAGATAAATGGTCATGATTTTGCAATGACATGTTCAGCTATCACATATGGGTGTAATGTGTGGCTGTCCACATACTTTTGGCAGGGCAAACAAAATCTTTTTGATCCAAGCTTATGTCTTTGGCCTTGTTCAGACTGCCAGCACAGATCCACTTTTTGGTATATCCAGATTGTATCCAGATTGATTTTAGAAAGTGTGGACAGCAAAGAAAAACACATGATATGCGATTGGATCCAAAGCCACAATTGGAGGTGGTTTGAAATGCGATTCCAGTCCAGTTTCTACAGATGCGTCACAGTCCGGATGCTCTGGCTGCACAAATCACATTTCAAAGTGTCTTTTGCGTCACTCGCAAAAACGGCGTCAAATCCAGTGTTGGAAGTGCATCAGAATGGTTATATACCAGCCTCCTGCATCTCTGAGGCTCTGTCTGGTGCGATGGAGGAGTTCTGCATTGCAACTTGACAGAGTGATTGTTTGGATGGCGAGATGATGGATCTCCATTTCTCATGCTTCCACATTGGAAAGCCGTGTTACCAGAGTACAACCCATGCAGATAGGTTGGTGATGCCTGGACACACTAATCTGATCTGATCACTTGCAAGTAACAGTGCAGACAGTCTGTCTTAAAGATCCGATTTGAGAAACTAATCTGATTTGCCTGCCGTCTGAACAAAGCCTGTGTCTTTAAGAAAGGAACGTTGCCTCTGGTTTGAGCAGGGTTTGGTTCTCACGTTCTGCAGTAAAAGTCAGGTTCAGCTGGGTTCGGGTCTCAGTTTGAGGCCTGTGAAACCTAACACACACACACACACACACACATGCAGCACAGAGCATATTCCCACATACTTCTGCTTGCAAACATGCTGTAACTGTCCCAACCAATTCAAAGCACTCCTCTTTCCCTTTCTCTCTCTATCTGGTTTTGATTCTCTCTCTCAGTCTGTTTCTCATTGCGAGGGAATGTGGCGTCTGTCTCATTGTCACAGACGCTGGGAAACAAGAAGCCTCATCACCCTCATCCTCATCTGATGCTCTCCTCTTCCCTCCCTTCACTCTGTCTCACCCACACACACTGCACAGACATGGCTTTATTGACTTATTCATGCATGGGTTTGTTTCGGGGGCAGAGCTCCTGTCTGCCTGTCTGACAGACACCCCATGAACCCTCGAGACTCCCCTCCCCATCTATCTCTCCACACACACACACAATCACATACACTCACATTATCCCCATCCCCCACCCTTGAGCCCCCTAACCCAAGCATGGCACAGGGAGTACTCATAGAGAAACTGGGGTTCACTCAGGTTTCTTCTCCATCGGTTCCCTCCCCTCTTCACTTTCTACTTCTCTTTTCTCTCTCTGCTGGGGAGAAGGGGAAGGTTTCCCAGAACAAAGACAGCCCAATTAAGTCAGTTTGAGTTAAGGTCTGTGTGGCAGAGAAGGAGCGGAAGCGAGGAAGCTGAAGAGAGAAAGCGGCGGCGGAGGAGCGAACAGCGAGAAGAGGGGAAAAGAGAGACAGTCTAGCGAAAAGGGAAAAGAGGGGGTAAAAAAGAAGAAGATGTGAAAAAAAAAGAGTAGCGCGAGTCACTTTGTAGCGGAAGCGGGTCGACTTCGTTTTTAGCTCCTCAATGGGAGACTATGAAATATTAATAACTGCTCCAGCCATATACTTCAGAGGTCTATGGTAAAACTTAAAGTCTAATGAGACGCTGCTCATGA
This sequence comes from Nannoperca obscura, assembly GCA_036024295.1. NCBI lineage: Eukaryota > Metazoa > Chordata > Actinopteri > Centrarchiformes > Percichthyidae > Nannoperca > Nannoperca obscura. The sequence continues at coordinate 1,751 of JAVQJL010080181.1, forward strand.
ATTGCTAATGGGGATGCTGGAATGTGTGTGTTTTTTGTGTGTTTGACTGTCTGCACGTGTGTGTGTGTGCATGAGTGAAGGGGGGGGGGGGTCAAGCTGGTAGCTGAGGGGTGGAGAATAGCAGAGCGTTCAGTCTTTCAAAGAGTAGATGAGAAACTTCATTAGAGGCTTGAAGTTCTTCCTGCTGCACATCTAAGCGCCATTGCGTTTTCTTGAACTGAGAAGTAACTTTCACTGTTCTCTACGGTCTAACTGCAGCTAACAAAGTTTGTAACTGTCTTGTTAATTGAAACAAAATGGAAATGGTTTTGTTATTGGTTTTTTTGTGAGTGTCAATCTTTCAGAACAGCTCCATTCTTTTATTCATGGTTAGACTTGCATGTATGTTTGAAGGTCAGAAAGTGCTGCAGGTAGTCAGTGTTTCCTTCAGAACTTCTTTTTACTCGCACCTTCCTGCTCTTCATCACCTGGGATTTCATCATAAAATTAAACATGCTTCATGCTCCTACTTACGATTCAGTGTCAAAACCTTTCTACGCCCGAGCCATAACCAAAAAAACTAAAATTTCAGATTTTTCCTCTCTAAGCTCAGATTGTTTCAGTAACTGAAAGGATTGAGTATTTCACAAGAACTCAAAGCAAGGATTAAAAACCATGATTTGCTTTGTTAATCAACTTACTTAAGTGCTAGCCTCATACTCACAATGGCAATGCTAACATAATGATGTTTACCGGTTTAATGGTTGCAGTGATCACTATCTTAGTTTAGTGTGCTAGTATGCTAACATTTGCTAATCAGCACTAAACACAAGGTACAATTGAGGATGATGTCTGAGGAAAAGTCAGGGAAACACCAAAGTCATGAGGACTGATCTTCTAGACCACACGTCTGTACAATGACTGGAGGAGATGTCATGACCACACATCCAGTAGTTGTTGAGAATTTCAGTCTGAACCGAATTGGTGGACCAACTGCCGACCGACATCCCGAGAGTCATGTTGCTACCGTGGATAAATAAGCAAAGATAACAACCCATCATGCCTTAGGTTGGTCCTGACCTCTCGGTTGGCAACCTCTCAAATTAAGCATTTATTAAGTTATAATTGGTTTAAGTTTGTTTGAGAATTTTGAGAACATCCTGAAATGGTGTAAAGGTTTTCATTTTATACATTTTGAATAATCATTCAAATAAATAAATATGTCATAAATAATAATTTATGAATAATCAGTTAGAAAAATGGCTCATAACAGTTTTGTTATATATAATTTATGAAGATTTACAAATAATAACTGGCAAGTTTAAAGCTATTCATAACTTTTAAAAGCTATACAATCTGCAGTTGAAAGCTCGAGAAAAAGCCAGCAAGTGGATCTTTAATTAAGATTAATTTTAATGAACGTTTCCCAACATGGAAAACAAACTCTCACACTCAGCTGTCACAACTACTGCTGACATATCCTTATATAGGATCGCAACTCCGTTATACAAACTTATCAGCATACATACACCGTGACTCACCGGAGATGTTGTAGTTACTGACAAATATATTGATAAAGAGTTATATGTGCTTACAACTACGCTGTTAAACACCCTTCAGTCACTGTTTATATACTGCTTATTAAAGGGCTTACATGTTACAGACTGACTTATATCAAAATCGTTTAAAACAGACAATATTCCTAATTAAATATTTTGTATTACTTTTTAATATATATATATATATATATATATATATATATATATATATTCTGTATATGCTAAGTCACCTGCAATTATAGTTTAGAATTAACATTCACATTTAGAATTGCTGGTGAGTTACCAGCTTTTGCTGATGGCCTATTAGAAAGTAAGAAATTCACAATCCTTTGGTTAACCCACATTTCTGCAGAACTGATGGTTTATCTTTTATTAATTGCCGTATTCTTTACATTGTAACTGATGATACTTAGAAAGTGAAAAACTCGTGAGCATTTATTAATGACTCGCTTATTAATTACTCACCAGTTAGAGAGCTTTTTCACAATCGGACAGCTCCAAAGCTGCTGTTATTAATTGCTTATAACTTATTTATAAAGTATTAGTAAAATATCTAATATAGCTGTAAGTTAAACTTTTAAAGTGTGTCATATGAGAAAGTAGCATCAGATATTTTATTAAAACACTCATCTGAAAGAAAATGAGAATTCCTGGTCCACTACAGCGAGCCCTGTATTCCACTGTAATTGTCTCATGCTAGTCTCTTACCCAAATATTTGGTACAGCAGTGAAGTACCTGGCCGAGTCTCCCAGTCTAATCTGTGCCAGAGCCGGCAGGCATCGCGTAATAAGAGAACCTTGCATAACGCCGGCTGAGTGTGATGGCAGGGATGAACCATCAGCTGGGGGATTGTGGGCCGTGTGCTGGCTGGGACTGAGGGGGAGCCCAGGGGTGTCGCCCTGCATCACAGTGTTGCTTACTGACCTCATTTCTTACCTCCCTGAAACCCCCCCCCCCCAGCACAGCGCTAATGCTGCGATGCTGAGGAGATAAATTGGTATTTTATTAAAAGCCAAGTATGAACAGGTCTGTGTTCCAGTGATATATAATGGATTAATTGCAGAGTTGATCAATACCACGCTGGATGTCTATAAGCGTAAATTACCCTGATCTGATTAAAATGATCTATTTTGATCAGATTTCCATATGCACTGTTTATTATTAGTAAAGGCCAATTAGTTATTAGGAGCAAGAGCAGCAGGAGAATACTGAGTACACTCTAATGAAAGAATGGAGAGATTTTCTGTGTATTATTTTATTGAGAAAGTAGGCTACATCCACAAGCTGCAATTTGGAGGTGTTGCTAAATATGTGAAGTGGCAACGAATTATTTCTGAGCACCACTGGAGTGTTTTCTGCCTCATCTCAGATTGGCTAATGTGTGCATAAATACATTTAACACTGGGAGAAAAGCTCACCTACCAGCAGGTTTTTAAAAATGTTTGGATGAGTGTCGACAATCAAAAGCAACATTAATCAAAACCTGAATCCCTGCTTCCAGGTGTGAAGTGAATCCAAAGCAAGGTTTGAAAAGATGCGACAATGAATTGTGAATTAGCTGTGTTTCTGTGAGACAAGTTGAAATAAATAAAATGTTGTTTTGATCCAAATGCAGAAAAATGTAGTATCAAATAATGTTTGTTACAAATGCAAAATTCAAATTCACATATTACAGAGACAGTCTTAAGGCGCAGTTTTTTTTAAAAGGATGTGGACAGCAGACGTGCACGTGATTGTCTGCTACATTGGGTGTCAGATGTATTCAGACACTAAATCTACATCACACGGACGCTTGTGGACCTTCGCAGCCACAGAGATGCAGTGAATTCAAAAACAGATAAGGAACAATTTGAATGGAATAAATAAACAAACACAAACTACAGGGATTATAGTAAAATGATCTATATATATAACTGTAACACACAGGAATAATAATGCATTAGTGCAACTCTGAACAGTGTTTTTCCCATTATTTGGCATTTATAAGCAGTAATGTTTATAACACACTATAACACAGTTGTAAGCAGATATAGGGGCTATAACTCCTCCTCTGGAGCTGCTGTATAACAATTGCCAATATAGTAAAAGACAGTTATAATAATACATCTTCATGAGGGTTATTTTTTGACAAAAACTGTACATTAATGAACACTTGCATCTGCTTATAACAACATTATGCTGTTATAAACATGTTTTAAATATTTATATACTGCTTATAAATGCAAAATATGGGGACTTTAAGTAAAGTGTTACATTCAAATGTCACAAAGTAGTGAAAAAACAAGAGTTTTCAGAGCCCAAGGTAACATCTTCAAATGGTTTGTTTTGTTCAACCAAGTCTGAAAGCCACATGTGTTCAATTCTTAATGCATCAAGTGAAGAAAAGCAGCAAATCTTCACATTTGAGAAGCCAGAACTAGTTGATGTTTGGCCTTTTTGTGTGATATATATTATATACTATAATATTATCTAAACTGGTGATGATTACTACTCGACTTCTCGATAAACTGTCCCAGCACACACACGCTTGTATGCACTTGGAGATATTTCATGTGCAAACTAAATGTAAAACAATGCGACTGTCTCCTGGAAAGTTGTGTTGAAAAGACATTTTGCAGAGAACACATCATGTCCTCAGTACTAACTGTTGAGACTGAGGCATTTACCAAGCTTATCGTGTCAAACCTGCATCATCATTCATATGACAAATACGTCCCCATCTCTATTTATTACAATATTTCTTTATCAACAGAAAAAGTTTTCTGCCTCAAGCAAGCAAAAAACTATTTTGCAGCACGGTGGGAATTTCACTGAAATGTGCCACTTTCTATTCAGCCTATCTAATTCAATATGTTATCATTTGCATAAAAATGCATGGATGGAAAGTCTGCCGCTCCATAAGGATGCTATAGAGCATAGGATGTGTGGGCAACGTATATTGTTTGGTGGATTTGTGTGTTTGTCCTCTGCTCTGCATATATGTCTGTTGACATGTGAGTGAACAAATGGGCGTGATTTGTTAATGCAGATCTATCTATCTCACCGTGAGCGCTTACGCAAGTTGGCGTGCATGTGTGTCACACATGCATAGTAAATATGTAGCGTCGGATTGTGTGGGAGTTCATTACTCTGTGTGTGTGTGTGTGTGTGTGTGTGTGTGTGTGTGTGTAAAGGGGAGGAGGGGTGCAGTCTTTCCGCATGAGTGGGGCTGTCAGTGGGCATCAGTCAGCCAGGCAGCGACAGGCGGAGCAGATCATTAGCAGAGACGAAGAGGGGAAGGGAAAGAGAGGGAAAGAGAATGGAGAAGACGAGGGAGAGAGGGAGTGCAGGGACAGAGCGGAGGGGAGGCCTCAGCGATGCGTCTTTAATATCCGTCTTACGAGAATTACACAGACAGGCCTGTGCACTGCTCAGTCACGCAACCACACCGCCACGACCATCCTGTCCTCCTCTGTGCTCCTATCAGCTTTGTTACTGTAGGCTTTGGCTGCCCTCATATCTGTCAATATCTCCAGAGTGAAGCTGCAAAATGTCAGTTATGCTCAAAGAAGCTTTCGATACAGCATTCAGACTATCATGACACATAATAGTATAATACTATGTGGTCGATATACTGTATTAGATTCAGATTAAATTCAGATTCAGATTAAAGTGTTTTACAGTCAGTTGTAGTGTTGATCACTTGTATGATCAGGTGTTGTTAAAAGTAGCAACACCACAGTGAGTTGTTCTGTCAATTAAAAGTCCTGCATTCAAAACGTTACTTAAAGGGATACTTCAGCAAATTAGTAATGTGCTTTCATAATGTGGGGGACTCACAAAAAACAAACTGAAGAAAGAATTCTCTAAATTGAAGCAGCAGTGGCTGAGGTATCAGGCCTTGTATAGTCCCTAGTATGGGTCAAGCACCAAAAGCCCTGGATCCTACATTTCCTATAATGCAACATAATAATGTATTTTGATAGACATTCCCTACCTGGCAAACACAAATGTCTTTCAAGTGTCAGATTATTATTACTACATTACAAGGTGCAAACAGAAATGTCATGTTTTAGCTGGTTGATGGGGAGCTAATTCTAACTACTTTATATACTGTTGGGTATTTTATTTATAAAAATGAATCACCTTTTATGCTCTCATCATATGTTGTGTAAAGTAAAATATTGACTAGTAAACCAGTACATACATCTGAAATGTATTGCAGTGGTATAAAGTAGCATTAAATGCTCAAGTACTTCAGAACTGTACTTAAGTAAAGTAAATGTGTTTAGTTAAATTTGCCACTTCTCAGTACATTTTGTAAATGCACTTAGTGATGTTCCACCACAACGACACTGCTAGCACAAAATGCATGATAAAAGCCTGTTATCATCACAGTATATTGGTGTAACCTTCTTCTTAACCACAGCCAATTAAACATGGCACAAAGTCCTCACTCTGCCTCATTATGAAAAACAACCTGCCACAATGACTGTTTTGGAAAACACCTGAAAAAAGATGTATGATGTTTAGTCTAGATAGGTTTTAGGAGGCTCATTAGCTAAACAGGGTTATGAGGAGATGAGAAAAGAAGCATACTCGTGTAATCCAATAAAATGTCACATGAGAATCAATTATCATGCGTTTTCAATAAATTAGCAGTTACGCAAACCATGTTAACAAATAAAATATCACCTCAGCCATGTGTTTAGTAATGCCAAGCAACCGATGACAACCCGCTGCAAACTTTGTCAGCACTGAAACACCATGTTCAGTAACTCGTTCCAGTCTCTGTCCGTCCTCTCTTAGTACAATGTACAGGAAGACCTTGTGTAATTCTGACACTCTCCTCCACATCTCAACTCGTTTGCATTTTGCCCTTTCATCGTTCGCCGGCTGGGCCCATAATTCATCTTTTAGTGCTGCATCTTGTGGTGACCACCTTCCACTCTACAACACCATTAAACAGGCAGATTAATGCTGCTATTAAATCCACACATCGACTTCGGTGGTACTCATCAAACGACAGTATATATGACTAGTGGAATCAAGGATTTGATGAAGTCAGACTTTCAGTGGGCCAATAAATCAGTTAGGGAGGTGCAATCTAACACTTCACAAGGTAGAACCTGACAAAGGAGGAAGCAGATAGTGGGCAAATAAGGCTTTGTAGAAAATGAACACAACAGACATGTACAGCTGTGCAAACATTTAACCTCATATACTTCAGTAACAGTAAAAGCGACTTTGACCGGCTAGTTTCGTAACACTTGGTCTTGTCTTCACAATTAAACAGACATTATTACTTTCTAGGTCTGCCCCGAATGCCAACAGGGCTACAATATGTGCAATAATCACATCAAATGAACTACAGCCATAGCTAGGGCAGTTAATTAAATTCAAAACCAACGCACATAATAATAAGGCGCTTGCACGTGATACAAGCGCACAGAACAGTATCTGAAAAGAACCCTCGCAAGGTAGCGCTCCTGCTCCGCGAGCACAAGTGCGGCCTCGACCCTCCCGACGTGCTCGGCACTGCTCGCTCACTCGTCAAGTTGACTTTTGAGACTTTGGAGGCGTGGATGGAATAGAGAGTGGCTGATGTCTCCCCTCCTCCTATGCCCAGCATTCCAATACTGATTTGGACGTTAATTACCATGGCAACAGTCGAAGCTTAGAAGCATTTGGGTCTGCCCTGTTACTTTCATAGCTGTTCAGTAACATATTTGCATGGCCAGATTAACCTGTTTGGGAGACCTGAGGCAAATATTTCTTTTTGGGTCCCTTTGATCCCCCACCTACCATTTTTTGTGCATTGGAACTCACACGGCAGCTTCATTTCAGGCCCAAACAACCAGAGACCAACCTATACACAAGATATTCTGTGATTAAACACTACTTCATCTGGGAATACGCACCATGTGAGCAAAATATTATATTAATCTAAAATAATAATGGTCTTATAGCTAGAATTTGACACAGGCCTCTTCTACAAGACAGGGTCACAAAATGACACTGCATAACCCACTTTAGTTAATATTGTATTGATATTGTATTGTATTAAAAGGTTTGCATTAAAGCCACTAATGTGAAACAGTTTGTTCCTGAGTAATACACCAAGCATTTACACCTGGCATTGTTAATAAATAGTAAATGCAGAATGCATTGTGATCAGAATGAAATCGGATCAGCCAGACCACATTTGAAGGTCACCAGGCCCACATTGTGATCAGATCTCAGCTAGTAAAAATCAACATCTGCCCAGTAAGTTGAAACTGGGAAAGATCCAATTCAGCTATTTTAACCTTAAGAAAGTGTTGCACCTGTTGCTTCACTCCTTTTTTGAGTACAGTTTCCATTCACTACAATAGGCAATGCATTTTAGATTATTGGATACCTTGTGTTAAAAGAATTAGGGTGAGGTGGCACTAAAGGAAAGCTAAAAAAGGGAAAGGATTTGTGCTCGGGAAACATGAATGTGCTCAGTAAATTTGATGGCAGTCTGCTCATTAGATTGTGATATTTCATGTGTTAACAATTAAGCCTAGCAGACAGTAAAGAAAAAGTCATGAGCTAACCCAAATCATTTTAAATCAGCCTCTAACCTCTGGAGACTACTTATAGCCATACTACATTAGAAAGCAATTTGGCTAATACTTGGTGATATCTTGAAAACATCTCCATACATAAGCCCTGAAGCTGGCAGAGCAAAAACTAGTGTTAGATAGCTACAAGTCACACGTTCACAATTACTTTAGTTGTTTTTCTGAATTAACTGCTGGCTAATAGCCATGTAAGACTGCCAACCCTTCTCAGGCAACAAGATAGTGTTTTGAAAGCTATGAAACAACCTTTTTTCTGTCTATGTAATCTTATTGGACTCCGATCATCCTCATCAGAAAATTCACTTAACAGAATTGACCTCGCAGCAGTCTTTTCACTTATCTCTTCTTGTTGTTAGCTTTGTATCTACCCATTATTTGTGTACAGCAAATTCTCCCCATGCCAGGGGTGGTTGTTGTGACTCAATTGCAAAGCCTCCAATGTAACATTGAACTGGCTCATCTATAAGTGAATTCACCTTTTAGAAAGTCATTTTTAAAGCATGGCAGTCATGAGAGATGAGGGCCCGCTCTGTGTGAGAATAATAAATCAAGTCCTTCTAGTGGTGACCATACACACTGTAGACCTTATGCTAAGCTAGGTCACTGCTGGCCAGGGTTGAAATATTATCCTCATAAAACTTTGCAGCACATCTATTTTCTCTCTCGAAAGCCGGACTTCAGTACACAAAGGTACATCTAAATCAAATAAATTCTACCAGGCGCAGACTGTTTGGTGGAGGAGCGGGTCTAATCTACGGCCAGATTTGAATTTCTTTACGTAAACTTCCAAGCAACAGCAGAGAAACAGAGGATGACAGGACAGAGTTTAGATTACACAGGAATGGGGGGGCAAGACAGAGGTGGGGGAGAAAGACAGAAAGAGTCTGGAGTTCATTTGAGGCTAGCTGTCGTCAGGCTCGGCGTCAGCCATCACATGGGCAGAATGCTAAACGGCGAGCTCAGAATCCTGACCTATTTTCATCAAACTGACACAGAAATCCACTGAGAGGCCGTCTTACGCTGCTAACCCCTGTCTGCCTCCTGGACCGCCCTCATGAAGCCATCACACACAAACTGTACAATCTGTACATACCATAATGTAAATCTGCTTAGTTGTGATTTAAAACAGTTTAATGATGTTTGATTAATATATCCAAAATGACTAGATTGTAAATTATTTCCGCTCCAGTCCAGCTTGAAAGGCTTTTATTGTAATTTGTCCAAATATGCCGTTGGAGTGATGAATATTCATTAAGTGAAAATACTCTTCCCTGACTCTTCTTTGTGCTGACAATAGAAAGTAAGCATGGTCTTTTTCTGTGTCTGTGCTCAACTTGACATCGTTAGCAGACACCTTCCCGAGTGTAGCAACTGCTTTAACAGGCTTCTTACAAAGACAATGAGCAAATACCTCCAGTTAAAACACAGCAAATGATCCCGCTCTTAAGGCACTAATGGCTTTAATTTTCAACTGGCTTTTATCAACTATGATCAAAGTGTAATTACAGACACCTTTAATGAAAACGGATAAAATTGCCAGCAACCTTGACTTGATTGATGCCAAACATCATCTGAACATGACTGCACTACACTGAGAACAATACACATTAAGTGTGATTGATAGTATTGTAAAATGATGGTGTAGTTTTTATTTATATGCCCTGTTCTTTACTTACTGCAACCATTCATTTCCCTCAAAAAAGGAAACTTTTTCAGCATGTCTCAGGGTACATTATTTTTTTAATTCTACTACTGATAATATTTCTCCTTCCATTAGATATCTTACATGCTACTTTGTAGAGACTTTTTTCATTGGTCCTTATGCATGAATGCCCTTGTGTTATCCAAAACCACTACAAGGTTTGCTCTAACAAATGCTCCAAGATGGATTCACCAAAGTCTCTTAACTTCACAAACTCGTCATATGTTTTTTGTTTCAGCCAATGATATGACCAAATACCCAAAAACAGTATACATATATCAGTATTAGTTAGTATTGTCATTGTGAGCATGCAAGCATTTCATTTAAAGCATTGTAGTGTGAAAGTACAGCCTCACAGAGCTTCTAGCATGGCTAGCAAGTTCATTCAGATCATCAACTGTTTCTTTCCTCTTTTCAGAAAGGCAGACTGTTTGTACATGACTTGTATGACAAGCCTGAACCACTCAAGAATTTTGTTCGTGTTCCAATTTGTGTTTAGAAATTTCTCAATATGGGAAAATCTTCCAGTACAACAAGTTCTCTTAAATCACTTATACGTACCATTTAAAAAGGAATCCTTTAGTACGAGCGGTTCTTGAATAATGATTGCATACAGTACATTTTTCACAATGAAAGCCCGAGCCCTGGCAGTGTTGGAGCCTTCCTGAACTCACTAGGTTGCAGGGCCATTCCCTTTCTTCTCTTCATTCAAACTAAGTCAGAGATTCCCAAACACCAAGTCCAGCGAGCTGCATTTCCACGTTGTCTTTTTTTTCTATAGTCCAGTAAATCGCTCCCTACTCTGAAGCTCTCCAGTGAAAAAGAGATGTCTGTCCATCATGAATGGATTGATTCAGAGAGCAAGAATACCATTTCCAAGCAGATATCCATCTTTGACGTCAAAACTGCAAGTTACAGCTAATTGTTGCTAATGCTTGTTGCTATTGCATACAAGCAGCAAAATGGCAATGTTCAGCAGCAGGATGTTGTTATTGATATAAATCACATCTCAGCTTGAGCAACAAATCTTTAAGAAGGATCTTTAGATATTGGTAAACTGTGGCAGGCTAGTTTATACTTCATACTGTATTGTAAATGTGTTCTGTGTGACTGAATTCAATCTTGATTGTCTGGTACAATTATCTGTGGGAAAGCTCTGATGAGCAACTAAACTGTGAAATACCACACCATTATTTAAATGCAATAAAAGTATGATACTACTTGTCAAGCAGCAGCAGTTTTCTTGTTTTTACATGCCCTCCTCTCTTCAACTCTAGAGAAAATCTGGGTTTGAAAAGTCGTGATCCAGGTCATCCAGCATGGCGCCGAGAGGTTCACTCACCAGCAGCATTAATCACAGAGCTGCTGTCCTCTGACTGATTACCTCCCATCAATCTTAGTTTGCTGAGCCCTCCAACAGGAGAAAGCCCTCATGAAGATCTGATTAAAAATGTAAGTGACTCATAATAGGAGTACATGCCTGGCCTCAGAGTCGATACTCTGATAGTCATAAGCTCTGAGTGGGATTTATCTACTCATCTCCAAATGTCCTTTCACCTGCTCACGCACAGATACTGGCCTGATCTCAGCGAGGGAACCTGCTTCCAAGAGGTGAGGTCTGGAAGAGACCTAGTGGAGATCTGTGTGTGTGTGTGTGTGTGTGTGTGTGGTATTTATTTGCCGCTGCACACAGGGGTGGGGGGGGGGTGACTTTGAGAGTCTCTGAGAGGCCCCTCCGGCGAGCAATGAGGGTGTACTCAGAGCGAGAT
>JAVQJL010080184.1:0-26391 GCA_036024295.1 Nannoperca obscura
TGCCATCATGTGAGCAGCTTGAGATCTGTGCTGCATACATTTTGTCACATTACTGCATCGCTGTTGTCGTATCTGTCAGACACCCAAACTAACAAAGCCTTTCATGTTGGATATTTTCACCAGATGGTCTAAAAAAGTGTTGTCTTCCTGCTGACAGTGAGGCTATATTTCAGTCAGTCTAAGCAAATATAAGTGCCAGGTTATTATCCCAACTCTCTGTGGTACAGTTTAGATAGTCCCAGCCTGAGAAGTGAGCGGATTATGATCAAGTTGGATTTGCACACAGAGGGAAACAGGAATACCTATTAGTGCTGTGCTGTCAGGAAACACAGGCCACTGCTCAGCTTGATTTTTTTTTCTCTCCCCCTGTTGACTTTACTTGTCAGATCAGAAAAAGTATCTCTCACTCTCCCACACAGTTCATTTCACGTGTGCTTCTTGTCAGTGACAGCCCTTCTCTGCAAAGCTGAACACATATTTTTTTGCACACTCCATTAATCAAAATTTTTTCCTAACAGCTGAAGAAGACCCGCTGATGTGATTTCAACTTGGCGCTTGTGATCGAGGACAGATGCATTGCCTTTGCTGTCACTATGCAGCTGAGAGAAGAATGACATTTGTCTCATTTTAATTGCTGGAGCTCCTTCGGGCAGAGTTGAGGCTCGATTTAAAAAGCTGCTGCTCTGAGCCAAGCTGGTCTTTTTCTCAGCCTGTTACTTTGCTCTGCCACAGCCTAGTGTGCAAACTGTTATGGCACTGGAGGCCAACTGAGCAAAGGGGGACTCTGGTCATACTGGAGGATTAGACTGTTGTGGGAGTGGGGACAGGACCAGGAGATCAGGCCCACAGCGACACATCATGCTGCAGGGACACTAGGCTCCCTGTTTGAGCCCCTTCTCTGTGGAGGTTTTTTTTTTCTTTTCCTGCAGTCTCATCGGTTTGGATGGTTGAGCACAAGGGCTACTTTGAAGGAGTCCACCGGTGGCTGCAGTTTGGCCAGAGCTGACAGACTGCTTGCCAGCTATTGCTGATTAGGAACCCTTGTCCACTGCTACCACTGCTGTATCCCACTTTGCTGTGATCTCCAGTACGGTGAGTAGAGGCTGGAGGCATCGCAGGAGTGGAACTGAACTATTAATACCGGTGTAGCTGGTTACTTTCCATCTCTCTTTTTTTTTTTTTTTTTTTCACTTTGAAGGATTGCATTACGGTTTTCAAGGACCTTTTATTTGTGCTGGGAAAAACACCACGGTCAAGATCATTTAAAAAATTTAAAACCTGGAAAAAGACCCCTCTAGAGGAGGATGAAGCTGAGGAAACAGGTGACGGTGTGCGGTGGGGCCATATTCTGTGTGGCTGTATTCTCATTGTATCTGATGTTGGATCGAGTCCAGCATGACCCTGCAAGGCGACAGAGTGGCGGAAACTTTCCACGGGTAAGAGTAATCGCTGTAGTGGTGTTGCATATCTTTAGGAGTTATTTTTGTTGCACCCACTTTAGCTTGTTTTGTTAAAATACACCAGAAGTTAGCACAGAGCTTAACATATGTTTTTTTTCATGTACCTATCGTTGTGTAGATATCTTTAGGGCTGATTGACCCCTTGCTTCTATTTGTTACTTTTGCTGAATTAGAAGATGTGTCTTAAAGGTTAAGTTCGTTTGTTGTAACAGAGAAGAAAAAGGTGGCTTTGTCTAACTGATGCTTAATAATGTTATACAGCTGTGTGATTTATTATTTTTGTGTGTGTTTTAGAGCCAAATTTCAGTTCTGCAGAACCGGATCGAGCAGCTGGAGCAGCTCCTGGAGGAAAACCACCAAATCATCAGCCACATAAAGGACTCTGTGATGGAGCTCACAGACACAGGAGCTGTGTCTCCCAGCGGCCACCTGCCGTTCAGAAGTGCCAATGGTTCCTGGGTCCTTCCCTTCGACGGCCGCCCCACTTTCCTCGCTGTCAAGCCCCAGGATTGCCAATTTGCTGTAGGCAGCCGTGGTCAAACAGACGTTCAGGTGAGCTTACTATACTACGAGTTTTTCCTTTTAGATGAAATGCGACGAAGCTAATTGGCCAAAACATTGTTGTCATATCTTGTAGGATTTAATTAAATATTTATTTTCGGGTTGTTTCTAGTAAGCAAATGATGAGTTTGTGTTTCATTTTAGATGCTGGACGTGTACTCCCTCCTCAAGTTTGACAACCCTGACGGTGGCGTATGGAAACAGGGCTTTGACATAACTTATGAACCTGAAGAGTGGGACGATGAACCACTGCAAGTGTTTGTGGTCCCTCACTCCCACAATGATCCAGGTGAGAGGGCATAACGCACACAGCAGAACTTTGTTGAAAGTTGTACATGTTTCGGTGTAAAAGTCTATCTGATCAAACAAAATATATAAAATATCAAAATTATAAATATCAATATTTTTCCAGCAGGTTAAAAACATTGTCGTCTTGTCTGTAGACAAGCCAGCTACTGTGAGGCCTTACCTGAGAGGGAGTCTAGTGATAAGGATGCAGAAATCATAAAAAATTTGATTCATTCTTTTTCATTATTATTGTTATTATCATAATGATGACATGATTGACGGCTTAGCAACAAACAATGGAATTAGACAGATATTTGCACTGGAAAATTCCTAGCTATTTATAGGTTGGATTGGCTGAGATTTTATTTTGGACTGACATTTCCATTAAACTTGTTTACCAGCCTGCTGCATGCTTGCTAACTTGACAGTTATTGATGTGTTGACAGGTTGCAGAGACCTGCAAATTTTGTCCATCAACAATGGGAATAGCCTTCTTTGGGAACTGCATTTGATTAAACTCTGATACAAAGTCGTCTTCAGTAATTGTTTATGCAGAATTCAGTGTCTAGGGTTAACAGACGGTTCAGCTCATACTGAAGACACAGGAAAGAAGGTTTACTGGCTAATTTCTCTAAATGCAAATAACGCAAGGGTTTTAGTCAACTACAGGAAAGCAGGACAAACGATGAGTAAAGCAATGTTAAAAAGACTACAGTAAATAGTCCTGCCCATCACAGCTGACAACAAGCACTGGTTCACTTAACTATCCAAATTTCAGTTGTATTGCTTTTGATCATATTGAACTTTAAACTCTATAAAATACATTGGCCTTCAATGTGTGAGACTTATTTGACAGGACATTTAAAGGCCGTGGTATTCTACACTGTTGCACACTAAAAGTCTACAGAAAATGCTTTCTAGTCACTTTCTTTGAATCCACTCTGTTAAATAGCTTTCTGAGGGGAACAGCTCTACTTGAATAAAATATGAGTTTTATTTTTGAGCCGGTGCAGCAATTTTTCCACAGCCTTGAGTCTCTTACCTGCTCTCTCTTCTTGCCTTTGTATCAGGCGGCTGGATAAAGGGAGGAGGGGCGTGTGGAGGTGTATTGTTTCAGAGATGTGTAGTGGACAGTCTGTTTGCCAACTGTTGTGCCAAATTTGTCATATTTCTCTTCTTGTCATGTTAGGTTGGGTCAAGACCTTTGACAAGTACTTCACCGACCAGACGCAACACATTTTAAACAACATGGTGGTGAAGCTGGCTGAGGATCCTCGCAGGAAGTTTATCTGGTCTGAGATCTCATTCCTTTCCAAGTGGTGGGAGACTGCAGACATACACAAGCAGGAGGCAATGCGCAAGTGAGTCACAGCTCAGTGAAGCGCACATTTTTGCCTTTTAATTTCCACAAATAAATCTGAGAATTAGTTGAGATTTCTCTGATGCCTACTGGCCTTAAGTACAGTATTTTACACAATGGATAGCATCTGCTAGCAGGCGGTGGTTGCTCTAAAAATAGCTTGTTATCTGGTTATTTTGACTCTCCCTCTTTGGGGCTGGATTATCCTCACCTTACTTCCTTAATCCTCTTTGTTCAACAGACTGATCCTTGGAGGGCAGCTAGAGATTGTGACAGGAGGCTGGGTAATGACGGACGAAGCCAGTGCTCACTACTTTGCCATGATAGACCAGCTCATTGAAGGACATCAGTGGCTGGAGAGAAATATAGGTACACAACCAGTCCAAAATTATTCCTTACTTGAGCCTAACATGATTCTTAAAAGTGAACGCTCTCGTCTCTCTGTGAAATTTTTCACAGAGAGACGAGAGCTATGAAAGATATGAAAAAGCTATGAAAGATATGAAAGGCTACCCCTGCATGCAGCAGGGGTAGCCTTTCACTCAGTGGATGATAAAACATTTTGTGCTACTTTCAGTGGTTCCTGCTGAGGAGAATGATTTTTCTAAAAGATGCATGCCTTCCTTTTCATCTGAGCATAAACCTGACATATTTGCATCCCGCTCGCTGTCATAGGTGTAACTCCTCGCAGTGGGTGGGCGGTAGACCCTTTTGGTTACAGCGCTACTATGCCTTATCTACTGAAGAGGTCCAACCTGACCAGCATGCTCATCCAGAGGGTCCACTACTCCATCAAAAAACACTTTGCCTCCACCCGCAGCCTGGAGTTTATGTGGAGGCAGGCCTGGGGTGAGTGGACCAGAGCCAGCGATGTCATCTGATTCATGTGCTCATCTTCGTTAAGCTCATCGCAGAATGAGTCATTCCACTTGTTGTGGCCTTTTTAAAGAGAGGGGAATTTTGGAAGGACAACCACTGCGCAATAGCCTCGGAATAGCTATCTTCATTATTATTTCTGAATTAATTTGACATCTGCTGAAGATTTAATGTCCATTTGCGCTTAATGGAAAAATCCTCTGATATTGCACCGTTAGATAGTAACAATTTGTGATGGGGTTCTTTTGGGGATTCATTTTGTAGTGTCTCTTACATAATGACTTTTGACAGTCCTCAGAGAACACTGTACATGTGAACTTAAATTGCCGACACGTTTATGAGCACAAATCCTTACTCAGAGCAGAACATGCCTTATTATTGTATTTCAGTGTGATCTTTTGAGGCTACTGTCAACAATGTCTGTCTCTCAAGCCTATATTTTGACTTTAACTCTACTGCCTCGACAGACACTGGATCGAGCACAGACATCTTTTGCCACATGATGCCATTCTACAGCTACGACGTGCCTCACACCTGTGGGCCCGACCCGAAGATCTGCTGCCAGTTCGATTTCAAGAGGTTACCTGGTGGTCGGATAAATTGTCCCTGGAAAGTGCCACCAAAAACTGTGGTGGAGGCCAATGTAGCAGAGAGGTGAGACCTGCGGGGGGGTTAGTTATCTCTTACATTAGAAGTGGCTACTGTGGGTCTATCCTGACTTTGTGTTAGGCAACATATTTTACGATATCTATTAGAGCTGGACTGATATAATGGCTGGGCTGCCGAAATCAACCGGGATTTGATAATTGTTGATGAATTGTTCTTAGTGTATATTAGGGCAGAAAGTAGAGCTGATGAGTGAATTGTCAGAAAATTAATGTGGAGCTATTTTGATAATCATTTAAGTCATTCATTGAGCAAAAGGGCCAAATATTCTCTACTCTACCCCTCTATCCCAGCTTCTTAAAGATAAGGAATTGCTGGTCTTCTGTGTGTGATGTGATAGTATAGTATATTTTCTGACTTTGTATAGACCAAACAATTGCTTAATTGAGAACCTAATGGGCAGATTAATCAATCAATCATCAAAAACGATAGTTAGTTACAGCTGCAGTGTTTGCTGGCCGATTTTCTTTTTTAAAATGGCAAGACATGTCAATACAGAAATACAAAACAATACAGATAATTAATAGTTTGTCCACCAAAGAGCACTGACAACGTTGACAACATCCAGAGCAGAACGGGCATATACTGCAGATAGTCTCGCCGTCACATTAAGCTGGTTTTCGAGGACCTAAAGAACTTTCCAGAGGACATATTTCACTGGCTAATGGAAAACACCCCGAGGCTTAATTTGATTCTTCTCTTTCCAAGGTCATAGTGATTTCCTACGCAACTGGCTCATGCAAAGCAGGGCAGTTTGGATGCCAACAAATGTGCACTCTCAGATTTAGTTCCCCCCCCCCCCCCTCTCTCCCTCTTTGTCAATCAGGGCAAACCTGCTCCTGGATCAGTACCGTAAAAAGTCCAAACTCTACCGCAGCAAGGTACTTCTTGTCCCGCTGGGTGACGACTTCCGCTACGACAAGGCCCTGGAGTGGGATCAGCAGTACATGAACTACCAGAAGCTGTTTGACTACATGAATTCTCACTCAGAGATGCACGTACAAGTGAGAAAATCATTTGTCATCTGTAACAGCGTTGCCAAATATATGTTGTTTTTTTGTGCATATTTGTCATTGTTTTTGTACTTCTCAGCTTGCGGTGTACCAAGTATCTCAGTGCACTACCTTTTTTGTGATAATGAATGATGCATTGATATTTTAACTTGCTGACAGAACAAAGAATCTGTCGTGACTCAATGTTTGGTTCAGAATATGCCATGTAAGATGAAAGGCGCATACATAATAATGAGATATTTTCTTTTCTTTTTCTGTTCAGCTGTGTTTGACTAAAGTATGTTTTTTTTATTATTTCTTTATTTTAATAAATGTGTCATCTGTCTGGCTGCTACTCCAGGCTCAGTTTGGGACTCTCACAGAGTACTTCAACGCTCTATACAAATCATACGGCGTGGCCCAGGGATCCAGACCCGCAGGCTACCCAGTGCTTAGTGGAGACTTCTTTGCCTATGCAGACCGTGAAGACCACTACTGGACTGGCTATTTCACCTCTCGGCCCTTCTACAAGAGCCTGGACCGTGTGATAGAGTCGCACCTCAGGTGGGGGCAGATTTACACTTCACTGATAACTGACACCCACCACCTGCGGTGTGTACTGTAGCTGTTCATGTGAGTGAGCTTAAAGAATTTGTCTTGAAACCACACCAAAATCGAATGTAATATTATTTTCATTAATATGTGTATTTTTTTACATCTGTAATTCTTTTTCAAACACCTCAGGCCTATATTCCAAAAAATGATACAAAATGCTTGTGTATATAACACACCTTTAGTTCACATGGTTGTAAAAATTATCTCTGTCTTTACTGTCAACAATCAAAATTTAAGCGAAACAGCAAAAATGTATGTTGCATTAACAAATGTGTATCCATATTAGCGAGTTGCTAGATTTAGATTTCAGAACAATTTGCTGCTACATTGCAAATTGAAGAGAATGAAAATGAAATTAAAATTCTCAAAGCAACGTTTTTCCAAGAATCAGCAAGCGTCATAAAAGGGCATAATAATTTGAGCAGACCTTTAGCTGGCTAGTGCTCGTCAATACTAACTGTTTGTCAATGTTCTTTCAGGGGGGCAGAGATCCTCTACAGCCTGGCAGTTGCGAACGCTCGGCATGCTGGCATGGAAGGGCGCTACCCGGTCTCAGATTATGCCCTGCTGGTCGATGCGAGGCGGTCTGTTGGCCTCTTCCAACATCACGATGCCATCGCTGGCACTGCGAAGGAGAATGTTGTCACCGACTATGGCACCAAGTAAGGGTCTGAGGGTTTAGAAAGAAATGACGGTATGGATCGGATATATTAAATTCTTTAAAAATGTAATTTATATGAAATAGAAAACCGTGTGAAATAATCTTGTCTCTTTGGCTCTTTTATACTTACCTGTTCAATACTCTGAAGCAAAATAACAAGCCGTCTGCTTGGACTGCTGCAGTGAGCCATTGATTCTTCCTCCTCCTCCCCAGATTACTGCGTGCTCTCATCGGTCTGAAGAGAGTAATCATCAATGCTGCTCATTTCCTGTTGATGAAGAACAAAGAGTTTTATCGCTTTTACCAAACAGAGCCCTTCCTGGAGACGGTAGGGGAAAACATGGAGGGACACTTCTGCCACTGTCTAATAATCCGTTTAAAAAAAACCTGAAAATGTTCCTTGTGTAGGTATTCAGTGTGTTTCCTGTGTTATATTACATTTTTTTAGGATGACAGGCGCGCTACCCAAGACTCTCTGCCTCAGCGCACTTTAATCGAGCTGGACCCAGCAGGACCGAGGTATTATCTGCAATGGCGTCTTTCATCTCCTCTCCCTCCTCTCTCAGCCACCCCTCCACCATCCTGAGCTTCTGATTGCTTTTTCCTTCCCTTCCCACCAGGTACCTGGTTCTGTTCAACCCCATCGAGCAGGAGCGGCTGTGTGCGGTGACTGTGTTGGTCAACACGGTCAGGGTGCGGGTGCTTACTGAGGACGGACAGACCCTCCCTGTGCAGCTGAGCGCTCAATGGAGCTCTGCTAGTCAAATGAGTGCAGAGGTATTTGAGGTAAGAGATTAAATTCATTAGGCACTGCTGGTTTCCGTATAGAGAAATTGGCACATTACTAGCACAGCAACAGTGTCTGCACAGCAGTGTCTACACTGGATCTGTTCAGTCATAGAACTGCTGTGCACTCAAAGCATTTACACAGTGCTCTCAGCCCAGCACAAAGTCATTATAGTTACGTGCTTAAATTGGAAGAAAATATAGTAGAAGCCTTTAAAGACACGTCTCAGGTACATGTGTGAGTGAAGCGAGCCGGTGTGGGTAGCCGCATTGATAAAAATCGAAACGTTATGTGTTGAATGTGAGATGGACAACTGAAAAACATGACTTGTCCAGCTCAGATAGGTTATTAGCTGGCAATGCACATGAGTTGTTTGGGGGAATATGTTCAAATGTAGCTCTTAAAGGGGAAGTACACCAATTTACACATCTAAGTCTGTTAACAGGGAAGCACTACTGCATGCGTTAGAAGTTGAACAAAGCCTTTTGTGGCTCCAGAGAGAGCTGCGGGAAGTCTGATAAATTGCCTCGAGTGATGTCACTTGAGTCTGCATCAGTTGGTGTTGAAGACTGCAAGTTTGAAGGTGACACAAATCTGGGGCTAAAATGAAATGAGGTTAACAAACTTCCTTCCTCACCTCTGTTTGAGGCTAGTTAGCTGCTACACACTCGAGTTGCATTATGGGTAATGTAGGCACCAGGCTGTGACGAGGAAGAAGAATGTGTAGATCAAATAAGAGGATATCTCTGGTTCTGCTGCATCAATTTAGTACGACAGTGTTATAGGAGTAGAGTATCTCTAGTACTATCTCTATGTATCATTGTATCTTATCTAAGCTTTAATAAGCAATAATTGTATGCATACAAAAACCAAACCAACCCAACCCAACTTTGATGCAGTCTTTCTCTTTTAAATTCCACATTTCTGCTCATCTTGCCTTCTTCCGGTCACAAAACTTTGACTCATAGAATCGTCTGTAGCTCAGGTGGCAGAGAGATGTAAGGTTGGCGGTTTGACTTATTTCCACAGTCAAAGGGTCCCAAACACTAAAGCCCAACTTGCTCCCAGTGTGTGTGGGTTTTTTTCAAAACCTTTTTCCTGAGATAATGAATGTAACATAATGTAAAAATTTAAAAGTACTCAAAAAAACATAAAATATTAAGGCTTAATTATTTTGTCCTCCTCTTTCCTTTGATGCTTCGCTAGTACAAGAACAGATGTGTTTTCTTTATGTTCTCGAAACAAAAACCCACACCCATTGAATCATCCTAAATTGTGTATTGAATGTGCAGTAGTAAAAACATCCCATTTGCGTCACAACATCTCTGTATATGAATTTATTGTGCACATATAAAATTCTCTTCACCCATGCAAAGTAATTAATTTAAATGTAACAGAAATACAAAGAGTCTCATTAACACTCATATTTTAATTACAGCACACTGTTGCTAATGTGTAAATGCTTTTAACTTTTAATGAATGCCTCATGGTCAACACTTGCCATTCAGATTAACAAGGAAAATGATTTCATTGATTTATTTTTTATCCGTTCTTCTTTGACTCTCCGCTCAGGCAACGTTCATGGTGCGTCTGCCACCACTGGGTCTGGCCGTGTTCCACCTTTACGACTCTCCTGACTCGCCCATGACGCTCCGCTCTGACACCCTGCTCAGACTGTCGGGTCGGGGCGTCACCGCTCGGGCCGCCGACCCGCTTCCCGTCCGCTCGCAGCAGTCCGACCCTCAGACCTTCTACATCAGCAGCCATTCTCTCACGCTCGGTTTTTCGGGAACCACCGGCTTGCTGGAGGTTTGTGTTTTGTTGGCTCTTACTTCTGTTGACTTCTTATCTGAATTAAGGATCTGTTTTAACTTTGATCTTTTTGGAGGAAAACCCCCCCCAAAAGCTAGATTTCCCAAATAACCCTGGCTGTTTGAGTAGCATGACATGCCTTGTTCACTTTGATCAAACATCCTTTTATCTCTTTGCTAATTCAAATTTTTTTCTGCCGCTCTCTTCCTCTCTATAACCTTTTCATCTGAAGAGTATCAAGCGCAAAGACGATCCCCAAGAAGTGAAGGTTCAGATGCAGTTCATGGTCTACGGCACTCGTCCCTCTAAAGACAAAAGTGGAGCTTATCTCTTCCTCCCTGACGGAAAAGCAAAGGTATTGTCTCTGTTGTTGTATCTCAGATGTTTACTTGCCTCTCAAATGGCTTCGATAGCGTCTCCCTTGTGTATTGTGTCGTCGTATCATGCTGGGGTGCTCGGGGCAGGATGCCAGGCAGACTGGGTGCTGCTTCATTTTTTCTTGATGTGAACACGGCAGTGGAAAGGCTTTGTTGCCGTACTGTACCTAGTGACTTGTTCCGCTGGTGGCTCCTTCGACGCCTCTCTCCACTGTTCTTCCGCACGTATTCTGCTCATGGCTCCACTTTCTCTCCTCCTGCTTTCAGCCCTACAACCAGAAGGAGCCGCCTGTGGTGCGCGTCGTGGAGGGGCCTCTCTTCTCGGAGGTGGTGGCGCACTACCAGCACTTTCAGCAGACCATTCGCATACACAACGTACCAGGTAATAAACACACCAAACTGCACAATGGGATCTGTTGAAATGGATCTGTTGCAGTCTTTTTATGTTCACTTACAGGCACCAGATGGTACAATTTAACAAGGGCCGAGTGTTGAAAATGACAATTCAATTAGGTGCTTTTTTTTCTGTCAGCTGCGTATTTTCTCCTTAAAACAGGCAAATGCAAAATACCATTTGCAAATTCAATTTAGTCTATTCATTCACTTCCCTCTGTAGCCTGAGTTTGGTTCTCTATGGCTCTGTGTTTTCAGGGGTGGATGGGTTGTCTATAGACATCACCACCACGGTGGATATCAGAGATCAGACCAATAAGGAGCTGGCAATGCGACTGGTCACCGACATCCAGAACGGAGATGAGTTCTACACAGATCTCAATGGCTTCCAGGTCAGTCCCCCCTTTCTTTGTATACTGTCAGAATATAATGCTATGTATCTCAGATTACACTGATGGTGATTAGTTAAAAACCTTTTTGAAACTGAGGCTAGTGGCATTTGTTTCTCCCAAGTTAACTGTCCCTGACCTGATGAAGACAATATTGTTTTCACCTCTTTCCTGGCGCAGTAAGTTTGACACATTGTGTCATTGTGTGTTGTAGATGCAGCCTCGACACTACCACCTAAAACTTCCCCTGCAGGGCAACTTCTACCCCATGTGCAGCCAGGCGTACATCCAGGACGGCAGTCACCGCCTCACGCTGCACACAGCTCAGTCTTTGGGTGTCAGCAGCCTGGAGAGCGGTCTGTATTTTATTCCGTTTTATTTTCACATCATTTTTCTTCATTTTTTTTTAAAAATGGAAGTTGTCCCTGAACTGCACTCTCTTTTTGTTTAATGTCTCCAGCCTTTTCATGGAATAGCACTCGCCTCTCCCTTTTCTCCCTCAAGAGGTTTTCTGAGAGCAAAACAGTTCATACTCTCACGTTAATGCACCGGGCGACTCCTTTTATCATCGTTATGTGAATAATGGAGGCGTTTGTAAATGACGAATAGCTCAAACTGTTTGTCTTCATCAGCTGATGTCTGAAAGTTCAGTACCCAGGCTTTGTATTAAAGCCTCCGCCTCCTCCTCCCCCTCCCCCAGGCCAGCTTGAAGTGATTATGGACCGACGGCTGATGCAGGATGATAATCGTGGGCTGGGTCAGGGCCTGAAGGACAACAAGAAGACTTCCAACCGCTTCAGACTGCTGCTGGAGAGGAGATCCACGGGCAACAAGGTCGGTGAGATGACAGTGAAGGCGTTTTTGAAGCTGGGCGAGCACTCTTGAAATCCCAGAACACCACATGTGACTCTGCTGTGCTGGCAGACTCTCTGTGACCTCTGTGCAAGGCTGTGGGTTGAATAAAATAATAAGCTTGTGTCTTCATTAACACTTTTCTTCACATCTTTTTTTCCCCGGTGCTCATTACTACCCCATGTGTCTCTTTGTTACCGTCTCTAACTTTGTTCTCCTTCTCTTCTTTTTCCACTCCGTTACTTTCAGCATGCCGGCTTCCTTGCAAAATTCTCCTCCTTGTTTCATTTTTTCCTCCCCAAAATCTTGAGTAGCGGAGTTCAAGAGGTAATGTTGCCTTGGCAACAGTGAGGATGCTTATTAGCCCAAATCATAGCCTGTGCTGTAGCTCCAGTTCCTTTTTATTTTTTGCCTTCCTCCACCACATAGCCGTAGCCGGTGCATCTCTACAACAGCGCCATTGAAAGTAACAAATTATATAATTTCTCAACAATGGCATCAGTTGTATCACCCAGCTCTGTGGTAAAACTGCTGGTGGTACTTGGTATGACTTTGCTCCGGCCTGCCACAAAAAAGTCATGTTTGAAACATTTAAAGATGACGTTATGGTGCTGTGGCTGTAACGAACCCACTATAGATCGATTTAATGTTGTGTCTGTCTGGACTAGAAGTAGAAATATACTTCATACTCTGACGTAGTCATTCTATTCCTATTCCTCACGTAGTGCAGTGATAGCAAAATAGGTGAGTCAGGTGTTGTCACGCTAGTTCTGCTGCCGTGTACTACTGGCTCTTAAATCTGTCTCTGCCCTCCTGCAGATGATGGACAGTGCAACAAATAGCTTCCTGTCCATGCTCAGTCACATGACCAACGCCTTCTTGAACCACGATGTCTTGGCGCTGCCCGTCCTGCCGAAAAGACGCGGCATTCCTCCTCTGCAAACCTTCGCCCCTCTCAAGTCCATCATACCCTGCGACGTCCACCTGCTGAACCTGCGCAGCATCCAGAGCCAGGTGACCAATCCAGAACAACAGATCACAGTTTGGTTTTCCATATTCAGCGTGTGGACTTTGAAATTGACACGCGTCTCCTGTGGCCATTTTTTGTGTGTTTGTGTGTGTGTGTGTGTGTGTGAGAGCAGCAGGACCCGCTCTCTCCGTCTCCATACGCTGCCTTGATTCTCCACCGTGTGGCGCTGGACTGCAGCCTGGAGGCGCAGAACCTGGGCTTCAACTGCACCACCACACAAGGACAGGTCAGGGTGCACACACACACACGCACACACACACGCTGAAACAAAACCAGAAAAGAAACCAGTCTGTTGTGTTTTTCCTGAGCAGAGATTTGTTTGGTTGGGAAATATTAAGTACATTCCTTCAGGTATTTTCACTAAAATATATCTGTCCTATGCTACTTTAGATATTTTTACTCCACTGCGTTTATCCGACAGCTCGAGCTGTGTATAAATCTGTGTATATGATCAGTGTGTAAAGTACGGTGGCTTCTTATTACAGGTTCAACAGTAGAGAAATCGGTAAAAATCAGCAACGATCTACAATATTATAGTGCTGCTTAAATATGAATGCACCAATAATAATATAACACTTTCAGAGCCCATTCTGTGTAATGAGTACTTTTACTGTTCACACTTAAAGTCCATTTTGTTGCTAATAATGAAACTTTGCATGCAGGATTAAATGTGTTATTGAGTCGTGTTTCTAACTCTCTCTCTCTCTGCAGCTGAGTGTATCGAGGCTGTTCAAGAACTTGGACCTGCAGCTGCTCCAGCCCATGTCCCTGACTCTGATGCATTCCAGCACGCCTCTGGCCAACGACTCCACCATCCGCCTGGATCCCATGGAGATCTCCACCTTCAAGCTCAAACTGCGCTAAGAGCCTAACAGAGGCAATAAAAACCGACCAGACTTCTTGGACCAAGAACCAGGCCCACGTTGGCCGCAGAACCACAAACACTACAGCTCGGAGAGCAAGGGTCCACTGTAACAGGACTGACTGCACAGCAGGGGGCAGGCTGTTACTGTGGCCGTCTCAGAGAGCTGCAAAACCCAGGTGAACTTGCAGCCGTTCCAAAACAAGAAAGACTGGCACAATCGCTCAGTAAGATACAGCCGGGTGTCTGTTTGTCTCTGTAATCAACAGTGAACTCTCATTTAGTTCTCCTTTGTAAGAACTTTGTCTTTTTTCTATCTTTGCTCCATCCTGGACTGAACTACTGAATGTAAATATCCCAAATGACAAGGGGCCTGGGACTCGTGCCACGTCAGAGTGCAATTTACAAAGCTTTATCTGGTGTATGGGTTTAAAATAGTTTGTATGTACGCAGCGAAGAAGATGCACATCACAGTAATTTAGTTTGTTTTGTTTTTTACCTGTGAATCTAACGTTGGCTGCAGATGATTTTTCTTTTGACATGTTTGTTTCGACAGACTCGAATGCAGCAAAGCGAATGTGTGGTCTCTTCAGTCTCGACTCACGAGGAGACCCGAGCTGCGGCTCTTTAAGCTATCATGTGTCTGAGTCCAAGACTGCCACTTTGGTCACTACACGATAACAACGTGATCATTAATCATATCGGATGACTGTTTACCTTCTGTTCGCTGTTGCTTGTCGTCTGTCTGAAGACTTTCTCTCCTTCCTTCACTCCTTTTTCTCCGCCTGAGCTTCCTCTTTGCTTCAAAGCTCCTGTCTGCCGTTCCTGTGCTTGTACTTCACTACTGAGAGGCTGTTTCTGTTTCCCATGCTGTATGCAGTAGAAGACTAGACAAAGACTATACCTCATATATACCACACGGCAGATATTTCAGTATGTGTCTTAGAGTCTGGTGATGTGAATACTTGAGGGTTCATTTTTGTTGTTGGTGGTGTATCGAGGTTACAGTGTGCACAATCAGGGACCATTCGTAGTACTGTGAGGTGTCATCGATCAGTTTGGGTGTCTGTGACGAGCAGTGGGTCACGTCGTCGCAGGACGAGGGGAGCGTCCCGTTAAAGGTCAGAACATGAATTAAAAGTTTAGTTCACTCGAATAGACACATTTTCTCCAGAGGTATCTGGCTATGCAGATAGATATTGTTTTGAGATGTCCGTTTAGAGCTGCCACTAATGATTAATTTCATTATTAATTAATCAATCGTAAAATCAGAAAATGGTGAGAAAAGCGCATTAAAATTTCCCAGAGCCCAAGGTTGCATCTTTTTTTTTGTTTGTTTTTTTTACTTGTACAAACCGCAATCCACAACCCAGAGATAGTGAAGAGTTTTCAAATATTTTCAACCGAAAAGAGCACATATTGAGAAGCTGAAGTCACAGAATATTTGACATTGCTTGGTAAATGATACCTGACGATGGACGAATACTCATCATTCATTTTCTTTTGATTGCTTCAGCACCACATCTGTCTCTGAGATTTCTGCCACTTCCCCAATGCAGAGAAGCTGAATGGAATTTCACTTTTTGGTGCTCAGTGCATTAAAAATCTTCACTGAAAACATTTGAAAGCAATTGGTCTTTTCACATGAAGTGTCCCTGTTGCTCTGGATGATCCAAAGACCTCAGCGTGAAGCTGTTCACTGGGGAGACAGAGGAGCTGCTCACAGCCGCACAAATTTACAACAAATTGTGGATGATGGTGAAACGGCACCAGGAATGGTACAGAAAACAATATAAATTGAATTATTGGAAAAATATTTAGCTTTCTGTTATGTTTAATTGGCAAAATCTCACCCAAAAGTCGCAGGACGCACATATTGCATCATTTCCTGCTTGTATAAAACTGCACAAACAGTACGATGGAGATGGATGTGTGTGTGCATATATACCATCTAACTAGTATGGAATTGGGACACAGCAACAGCTGGTGTGAAAGCTGTAGGTGGAACTCTGCTTCTCGAAAGGAGATGTCGCTGTTGACTTTTAATTTTTTTGTGTTGTGAGCCCTGTGAGTAAAATATCTAATCTCTTCCTTTCGTGGTGGAAACCTCAGAGAGGGATTTCTCAAAATCTCAACTCCTAAAACCAAAACTGTCTGCATGTCAAGATACTATGTTTCAAGAATATAACGTTTTTGTAATTTTGGTTGACCCTTTAAGTCGGATCAAACCACACAGGGATTTTCAACACAGAAGAATTTGTTTCTTCAAATGAGCTGCAAGTTGTTGTTTTTTTTGTTTTTTTACTTTTAGCTCCACAGTGCTTCTTATCCTGAGGCTGTCACCAGGCGCTCAGCCTTTCTCTGGTGCGTATCTGCCTCCACAGCACAGCGGCCGTGTGGAGGCTGTGGTCATCTGATGCCGGACAGCTCACAGGCCACCATCTCTGCTCCACCGTGTCCATCACTTGAACCAGTAAACTTCATTGTCCGCAGGAGCTCTGCTGCTCTCCTCCTCTGGCCTGATGTCTGGTCTGCCATAGTTCAATACGTTCTGCTTTCTCTCTCACTGCGAGCACAGCAGCGTCCAACCCCTCCCCCTCCCGCTGCGGTTACCTTTTCTGTTCAACCAGACTACAGTGCGTCTTAAATCAAACCTTCTCCTGTCGTTCTATAATCTTGTATTATCTGCTCTCCTGCTGTTTCAGTGTGTGTCTTTTTCTTTTTTAAATGTGACATCTGTTGTAGGACCTTTTTGTTTTGTTTGTTTGTTCAGAGATAACATATGGAGACAAGGTCTCCTCTGTTTATTCATGATGGATTAAAGCTGAAGTAGAACAGAAGAAATGGGGAGTGAATAAAGTTCAAAATGCAAAGATTGTTTCTCTATCTTAAATTAATTTAGATTTCTTAAGTCTTTTGAATCGACTGTATTTTCATGCTGTTGGTTTTTTTTTGGTCTCGGTATCAGTATCGGTAAAGACCATGACAAATTCTCCATCAGTAGGGGGCAACATTGAGTCAGTACAGCAGTACTGCCCAGACGCTGTCAGTCTCAGATAAGTGTTAGAGAGAACCCTTTTTAGGCTGTCCAGTGCTTCACTTGTCACTGGTTGACTGTCAAGGAGGCAACCTGACATTAAGCTGAGCAGGGTGAAGCTCACACTTTAAAAATCACGTAACAGTTTTCACCCATGTTTACCCCTCTGAGGCGAAGGTATATGTGACAGCTTGTGAGTTGAACATGAAAAGAACGGTTTCTGTGTTCACGCTACATAAAAATGGATCAGGGACACGCAGAGAGAGAAAGCGTGGTGACAGGGATGCCTGCGGCCTGAGAGTGATCACTGCACTGCATGTGTGGAGGAGAATGGAAGTAGCATTGTGTGTGTGTGTGTGTGTGTGTGTATGGTAGGGGGTGATGCCTGTGGAGGCACCCTGGGGACACTCAGCCTCTGCATTTTACTCCAGACTAGACTCTGCTGGTGCCAACTGTTTCTCTATCTTTCTGTGCGGAAACGAGGGAGAACCAACACTCTGCTTTTTCCCTGAGCATCACATTTAGCACCAGCACACAAATAATGTTTGGCCAGCTGGAGTAATGAGACTGGAACCTCAGTGTCCAATTGATCTGACTGTGAAATCAGCTAATGGGGGGGCTGATTTGTTGTTTTAATTAATCTAATATTTATTTTTGCCAAGCCTAGTTAGTAGGCAGCATTGTACAGAACACGGCAGCTAATTAATACAAGGCCACACAGGAAAAAAAAAAAAGACAAGAAAACATCTCTCAGAAACATGTCATGAAGGTGTGAATGACTACAAACTCATCCTCCTAACTACACAGGGCAGTTCACACACACACACACACACACACACGTTTGCTTTCACACACGCAGCATTTATAATGCAAAGCATGACGTATCCGAGGGGCACCGAATTGTGCTGCGAGTTCTCCCGGCAGATCTAATTACAGGCCACAGAATGAATGTACCTTCACCCATGAACCCAGTTACCTGCCTCTGTAGAGAGTGTTATAGAGGAAAGCAGCTAATGAACAAAGCCGCTAGCGGCAGGCATTGTTTTTCCGCGTGCATACAAACCTTTTCCATTAATATTCATTTAAACTTTATTATACTGACGCTTGAGAAAACCGTTTCTTGAAGGCTTTTTTTGGCAGCACGCTCACTGGGACTGGATAGCAGGGAGAAGACAAAGTGCTGGCACCCTGTTAAAGCTAAACACCCGGAGTCAAGGAAACACACTTGTAACAATGATATACGGCCATGAAGTAGTAATGAACCATCTGTTCTCTTGGGTGGTGTTTGTGTGTCAGTGGCTGAATTCAAGATGCATAACATGCTAAAAGTTATCAAATCTGGCAGTAAAAACACAGTCTATCTATGCAACTGCCAAAGTCATTTTATTCCAGCATGATATTCACAATATTAACATCCATTGTCAGTTAAATAAAAAAGGATATAAAACAAACATAGAAAATGTGGTACAAGATCTCTTGGTTTCTTAATCACTAAGAATTCTGGCTTTTAGATCCAAAGACTTTGATTCAGCTTGTTATAGATGGGAAATAAAGCAGACATTTGTCTTTCACTGTATGCCGCTCACAATAGAAACTGAGATTTACCCTGATGAAGACGTTCTGGGAGAGAAACCCCAAAATCAATATATGCTTTGTGGGGAAAATGAAGAGAAAATGAGCTTATTTCTTACCAGCAGCAACTAAGTAGAAAAATGTAAAAGGTCAGCCAGGCAGCTTTGGGCTACATATTTTTTTAATATTATTTAAAATGAACAGTTGCTGTACTATAAGTCAATGAGATTTTGTGTGAATTATCTGATGTGGCTATGCTGCGGTGGCAATTCCCACTGTGCCTTGATTGAAAACAGCATCCTCCATCAAACAGCCCGCAGAGGTTTTATTACGCCGTCCCAGTACGCTGCAGAAATCTTCACTTAAAAGATTTCTTACTATTAATGAACAGCGTGTCAACTTCACGACCCCTGGCCCGCAATGTGCCAGGAATCTATTAAAACACAGCGTCAGTTTATTCAAACTCTGCCTGTGCTGATGGCCAGGTGTTTGTGTTCGGGACGCATCACATTCGGACTGGACTGGACTGCTTTAGAGGGACACACCCATTTTATACATCAAGTTCTTTTTATGCATCACAGAGTACTTCTCAGCCTGATGATGTCATCGGGGTCATTTTGAACACTGATTGGTTATTGGGCTGGGAGACTACAATCTTTTTTTTTCAAAAACGGGGGGTGTGGAGTTTGAAAAGACATTTATGGGGGCTCTAATGAATGATGCTATTGAGCTGCATTATAGGAAATGTAGGATTCAGGGGTTTTGACATATACTTGGGGTTAATAATCAGGATATCTCGGCCTCTGCTGCTTTCACTATGACCAGTCTTTTTTTGTTGTTGTTAAATCTGTCTCTTCTAGTCCCCCTCCCTCATGGGAGAGCAGGAAGACATTTCTGGAATACCCTTTGACAAATTAGACAAAATATGGCCAAACAGTTGCATAACACCATACAATGGTGACAAAAAGTAAAATGCATAATAAATACGTCAGACATAAAATTTCAATCAAACAAGATAAATTAACAAAAGTAAATAAATACATGAAAAAACTAATGATTGACTCTTTAATGTATTTGGATGGGGTGCTGATGGGACAGTAAGGCCTGCGTTTTGTGTTGATTCTCCTTCGTGTATCGGCTCTTCAGTCAGATCTGAATGCTGATGAGACCCAGGATGTCGTGGTGTCAGACACCACAACGGCAGATTCAGCTAGATCGAGCTCTGCGTCTTGATAAAAGCTGTCCTCTCGCTGTGACCGTCCACTTCCTCGCTGTCTGATTCAGACTGGTAGGCGATCATGTCCTCCTCCCCCCACACAGTGGGGATCCCCTTGTAACATATCCGTGCCTTCCTCTCCCGTCCTTGGCCGAAGCCAAAACCAAAGCCCACCCGCACCCCCTTCGTGTCTGAATACACAGAGGGCAGTTTGGTCCTCCAGCCCAAAGAAGCGCCACCTGAGCGCATCTGCAACAAGAGGAAGACCCCGACGAAGGCAGCCAGGATGAAAGCACAGCTGAGCACGGCCACGACAACAGGCAGCTGAGTAGACGGAGTTACGCTGACTCCCGGAGTTTCCTCGCCTTCTCTGCTGATGTCTGCTGCTGCTGGGATCTCCCCCTCTGGCTGGGCTGTGTCGCCCTGGAGTCCCACAGCTAGTGGGGATTTACGCTGGACCTGGTTCTGGTGCAGGCAGGAGGTGAGGACCAGGTGGCTGTGAGGCGGGCAGGACAGGCAGTCTGTAGGCCCGGTGCCAGAGCAGGTGAGGCAGGCGGTGTTGCAGGGCAGGCAGGCTTGGACGGAGGACAAGTCCACCCAGTTCTCCAGGGAAAGGTTGAGGAGCTGCTGCCCCGAGGTGAAGCCCGGTGGACACAACTTCACACAACCCTGGAGGAAGAGGGAGAAGCCGGGGCTGCACTCTGGAGATGAAAGAATAAGGGAAAAAGGTTCATGTCTCAGTGTCATGAAATCCAATAAAACACAATGAAAAGGGCATCCATAAATAACCGGGTAACGCTTTTACGAGTGCCAACATTTCTTCAGTTTTCTTGAAAGTTGCACCCAAAGATCTAAAACAGTAGATGTGACATAATAATAACTTGTCAGCCATCTTACCTGGGTCCAGTATTAAACTTGCTGTAATTGGAACCTACTGAAAGAGATTTATGTTTATATGTTTATGTTTTGTAATCCTTGTATTTGTATACCAATGCACCAATACTGTTTTTTCTTCACAGTAATGAGTGTACGACAACTGTGCCGGTCTAGAATGAACCAAAAGATTCTGGTAGAAATGTGACTATTATAGAGAACAAGAGAACAAATCATGCTTTCAATCATGAAGATAATCTCATAATTATGCACTTATATAGCAGACAATGATTTTATTTTTTCAATTTTCAACTGTCCTTGGTATTCTGAATGGCAAATGTATTACATTAAGCAATATCTTTAATGTGGAAATCCTAAATAGATTAGATTAGAAGTATTATGGAATATGTTGGCAGGCAATTACAATTAGAAACACAAGAAAAATAAACCCACTGCAATATATGAATATATTTATTAATGTGATAAATTGTACATGAGGAAAATAAATATTTCTCTCTCTCTCTCACACACACACACACACACACACACACACACACACACACACACACACACACACACACACACACAGGGTTTGTTTTCAAGCTAAGAGGAAACGTTGGAGAACCTATCTCACTGTAAATGAGGAGTTATTTTAGTTGATAATGTTTTCTAAAGGTTTACTTTGAGCTGTAACGTTAACGCCTTCAGCAGAACTCCTGATGGACTCGTCGCAGTCGTCTTTCATTCTCATTGTAACGTTATGGACATTATTAACGATGATAATGCAGAGAAGTTGCAGGAACTTTGCAAAACTGCAAGCTGGACCTGAACTGCTGAACTACAAATCTCCAACTGGATTACTTTACCTGATCGAAACATGGATTTTTTAAAAATGTGCTTTATTGAAAGGAGAAGGGTGTAAGTTCACAACAAGTGGTGTTAATATACCGATATGATGACTGATGACTGGATTCAAGGTGGCTAATTCTGGGTTAGCTAGATGTGGTAAACATGTAACTTTAAGTGCGACTCCGCAGCCTCGAATAACTGTATAATTGTGTAGTTGGTCCGTTACTTGGTGGCTAACGGTAAAGTTACCCAGTTTACTAACTTTTTGTACTTTTAATCGACCCATATGTAATGGAGTGATGCCTGCCTCCCTGATCTCTTTGGGCCTTTTAGTAAAGCAATTAAATGCTACACAGCCAACAAACATAGTTGCTGCTCATAGGTGCTGATTATAAACAATACGCAGGTAAGATGGTGGACGTTTGTGCCACAAATTATGGCTTAATGTCACATCCACCGTTTTATATCTATGGTTGCAACAAATTGTCTGTTCATTATCAATGCCGACTCACTGATGAATCATTTAGTCTGTAAGAGGTCAGAAAGTAGTATAAAATGGGGCCATCACATTTTCCCACAGCGTCTATGAAAAATCTGTAAATGAGACAATACTTTACTGTACATGCGGTTCTGCGCGTTCTTTAAGCAGCTACTCATTTCAAAAGGAATTTCTTTGAAAGAACTCCTAAAATCTTAATGATCTCTCTAAACCCATAAACATATTATTTATCTGTTAGAAACCGTATTTACTTTAATATTTGCTCAATTGCATGCTTATCCACAGACAAACTAATACACTTTCACTGAAAGATGGTTAAATTAAACATGGTTAAAATAAAGATGGTTAAAATAAAGCCACAACCACTAAATGGATTAATTTGACCAACTGAACAATGTGTCTTTGTTCTCTATATCATTATCACCAAATTACAATGTCCAGTTCATTTCTAGGAGTTATTAGGTGACTGGAGCCTTGTAAAATAAAGCATTAACAGTAACTCTTGAAATGAGTTTAGAGATTTTACCTAAATTATGGAGGAGTCTGGAATGATTAAGAAGAAAGCATCGGAATATTTGGAAGCAGAGCGAAGCCTCCGACCTCATCTGCCTTTCAATGAGGGAGTCGTCCCCCTCAACAGTTGTTGACAACATAGCACCTCTTGCACTGACGCAGTCTGAATCTCCCCTGCTGCTCCTCCATACGTCCCACACTCTGACTCAACTAATATGACATATGGCAATGTGCATATTCACAGTGTACGCGTAAACAGATGCACGAAAGGCTTGTGAAATCTGCATTCGCAGCACTCGCTTCTCACAAGTTCAAATACCCGACGCAGTCTGACCAAAAGCCTGTTGTGTAACAATGACTGCGTGCCGGCGCCAATACAAATGAGCCCATTTAACTTAAGTGGCTCCTGTTCAAAGTTTGCGTGTCGGAGGAAGCCCAAATGATCTCACCGATACAAATCTGCTGGGCATCAAAGGTCTTGCAGCTGTTGTTGGACGGCCTAGGGAAGTCAGATGATGAGGGGTTGATGACGCTGGGTCCAGTACCCCACAGGATTAGGATGAACTGACTCAACACACCTGAGAGAGAGAGAGAGAGAGAGAGAGAGAGAGAGAGAGAGAGAGAGAGAGGCGTGTTGGTACTGAGATGGGGAAGAGAATATCAATGTAACACTTCCCAGAGAGGGAACAGTGTGAACTGGCTGAGAGGAGGATATGGGGGTGGACGGAAAGGAAACAAGTGGTAGAAGCGACCAAACACAACACTGGAGGAGGATCAACACCGGCAGAGGAAGAGATGCATTCCTATTTCATTTACCCGGGTGCTCTGAGTAAACAAAGCCACAGGAAGGATCCAGGACTTAATGAGCGGTTGACTCTTCTTGACAATATACTGCCGTTTGTATTTTGAAAGAAAATGCAGCCTGATAGTTGTAAAAACAAAACAAAACACATTCTCAAGATGTTAAGAGTTAATAATCAAAAGGTTGCCGACCACTTTCTGGCAGAAGAATATTTCTCTGCCCAGCAGCTGCAAGGTTTTAATCTGTATGTCCTTCTTAGAGCCGCTCCCCCGGTACCGAAAATGAGACGAACTGAATCATTAGAGTGAATGTGACCGAAAAAAAGGGGAATTGAGGAGAGGCCATTTAGAAAAGCATGAAATATACGAAAGAGGACTCGAGTTGATGAGGGGGCAGTGAATGCTGGCATGGATGTAGGTTTGATGTGACGTGACCAGTCTGAACAATTAATGGTGATGAGTGGGGTTACCATAGTCACGTCCATTAGCGGCTACGTTTTCTATTTCCAGGGTCCATTCTCCTTGAGGATCCTCGTCCCATGAATGGGTGGTCATAAAGGCCCAATCGTTGAATCCCTCAGAGGAGAAGTCATTGGGCCTGAAAGAAAAGGAGAGCGATGACGTGTTTGTGTTATTCTTTCTGTGGTGGAAAGCAGATAGTTTGTTTTTCTCAGAGAGTATACTTGTGGGAATATACAACTGAAACTGAGGTGTACACACACACACACACACACACACACACACACACACACTGTGTTTGTGAAAGAGACAAAGGCAAAGAGAGATTTATGCGAGGGCTCGGCTGTTGGTGTGCGTGCTGGTGTGTTTTACTATGAACCTGGGGAACAACAGGGTGGAGCGTGTGCCCAGTGGGCTGATGAGATGAATGGCCAATTTTCCTCTCTGGTTGTGGGAGAGAGTGAGGCGAGCCTGAACGTGTTCCAGAGAGCTGACATACTCCGGTCGTCCCCAGCAGGCATCCACGCTCTTGCTGAACACCAGCTTGTTCCCAATGTCTCTGCAGGTTTGACAAGCGGAGGGGAGAGTGGTTAATGTGATGTGTCCGCAGAAATGGACACAGACAATCGCACTGTGTTACAAATGTACGCGACCGTCCCTCCTCCGAGGAGAATACAATGGCATCTATCAGGATGACAGAACCGCAAGTGCTCGTACAGAGGCTAAAGCTCACTGCAGTTTACACACAGACAGACACAGAGCTTCAGGTCACTCTTCTAACCTTGGTTCTGCAAGCATGTTGTGAACACAATGATGCTGTGGCCCCACTGTCGTCCAGTTCTGTGCCAATGCCACCATCGCACCTGCATCCAGGAGCCCATAACCGTATGAATGACTCACTGTGGAGAAAAAAAGATGGGGGGATAAAGAGAATGGCAGGTTGGTGGGTGGTGTCGATGAGATAACATCACAGAAAGAAAAATTACAACGTGTCAACTATCCAACCTTTACAGTAACACTGGTGTTTGATTTGTTCCTCAATCCTGCAGCATAAATGCTCTTCCTTCAAAAAACACTGCAATTAATTGTGCCCCTTAGGAGCAACACTGAAATCACATTTATCATCCCCTTTTTGGAGTCTAAAAAATGTAAAGGTTAATTTATTGTTAATCATTTTTCTTATTAAAAGGAAAAACTAAACGTCTTGGAGAAATATGAGAAATGCTCTTTTTTGTCTCAGCTGGCAGGAGTGGCATGTCGGTGTCTCTCTTTGAGTGAAAGCAGCTGGCAGGCTGAGCCCCAGCAGGAGAATGGGAGACAAAGTAAACAACCTAGCGCTGTAGTGTACAAGCCACGGGCAGACAGCATGTTGTTAGTGGCATTGAAGAGGAAGGACCACACCAGCAGACAAAAGGGATATTTTCAGGTAGGTTTACATGTCCTTTAATGTGCTGCAGCTTACCAGCTAATTAGCTATCTAGCCTTGAAAATGGAGTTAGCAGTGCACCCCGGTGAATGTTTGTTTGGCAGCAAAGGACAAGAAATCTGTTCACGTTGTATGTTAGATTAAGAAGGAGACTTTAGCAGGAAAGCCACTGGGGATTGTTGTTCAGAGTCTGTTCTGTGCTCAAAATGTCCCATTGTACGCTCAGGACAGAGGCACAAATACAACACCATGTAATACCATCTGTGCTTGATTTGGACTAGCCAGCCTCTACCTCTGCGTCCCACTCCGTTGGTTTTCCAGTCTCCAGCGCTGAGGTGTCCGGGCTGGGACTTTCTCACCACCAGGTGCTGCATGTCCCTCCAGGTCAGGTTCACGCTGCAGATATACGGGAAGGAAAGCAGAGCAACCGGGTTTCTGTCACGTAATAGCTGAAGGTATTATTTTCTACATTAAGAATAAAGCCAGGTTTCGCTCAACTGTACGACAACACAGCAGAGCAAATGTGAGGAGCTATGGGATATGGATAAGGTCAGGAGTCTGTAGACATACCTGATATGTGATCCACATGAGTATATGCAATGAGGACAGACATATAGTTCTGAAATATTACACTGAGACATAGAGGAAGGCCTGAGGGATATGTCAGTCAACCATAACAAAGGTATGGGATCACATTATGGTGTAAAACACCGGTGCTAAAGGTACATCATAACCTATTGTGTTGAAAGGTCAGGGAACACAGTAAAACAGGCTACAACACTGTGGAGGATTATGTCTAGACCGCTCTGTAATGATAGTTTCTAATGAGGTCTGGGATTGGGGAATGCGGTCACCTTCCACACAGTAGAAGCCCAATAAAAAAGTTATTTTTTTATATATAGATTTATTAAGAGGCACAGCAGAGAAGAAGCCTTTGAGTCACCAATGAGGAAAACACTCCTCTGTGGTTTAAGATAATCAAACCATGAACACAGTGCTTACTGGGTGCAACACCACAATAGGCAAAACTTGAAACACAGAATTGCACTGTGGTGCATCATCTCCACTACTCCCCACATCAGCATTCACATCTCACATCCTCTCATGTGTTATTAATGGACCAGACGGGGGGGGGGGGGGGGGGGGGGGGGGGGGGGGGGGGGGG
>JAVQJL010080189.1:0-40977 GCA_036024295.1 Nannoperca obscura
CACTTTGGTTTATTACAAAATACCTGCAAAATGAATGACACTTCCATCTGCCGCAGCTGTACTTTGTGTGCTAATTAGAAAATGTTTGCATGTTAATGTACTAAACTAAGATGGCAACCATGGTAAATATTTTAACTACTAAACATCAGCATGTTAGCATTTAGCTCTAAATTCTACCGTGTACATACATGCAGTCTTAAAGAACCGCTAGCTTGGCTGTAGACTCTTAGGGCCTGTACACACCAGAGGTTGTGATTGCGATTCATTTACAGGTCACCATATACTTTTTAACTGGTGTTTTTTTCATGAGTACTTTTACACAGAATGTGAATATTACGCTTTGAAACAAGGTTGATTTTTATGAGCTTTTGCACAATGAATAAAGGCAAAAATGATAAAGATTGAACTCAAGGACAATGGGTGGAGCAGCATCGCTGGATGCAGGATACTGAGGAGCGTATGCAGTTCACTTTTGGATGTAGTAGAGTTGGTAGCAAGGCAACAGTGTTGGTAGCAAGGCAACAGTGTTGGTAGCAAGGCAACAGTGTTGGTAGCAAGGCAACAGCAGCTTTGTCTTGTAATATTCAAATATGTAATATATAAAATACAGGAGGCGTTTTTCTGAAGAATGAGCTGGCATCGCTGCCGGTAGGAATGATTTTGATGCAAAGTATTCGGAGGCGAGTATTCCACATTATATTTATCATCCACGGTTAGGTAGGGACAATCATCTAGTACACAAGTGGTGTTTTATGCTTACAGACATAACAGCAGCGTGAAAGAGCCACTCTTTATTAACAGGTATCTATCTGTCTGTACGACCATGACCGTCACGACTCAGGAAATGCTGGGCAACAGGGATAGGACCCAAATACAGACAGAAGATGAAGATGAATTGACCTTACAGGCAGGTAAACACAAATTCTTAGAATAATGTTGTTTTCTAGGAAGTAGTTACTTATAGGTAACACTAGATCCTGGTAAAGGTCAAAGTTATTCATACAGCATCCTAAGGTAAAAACCTGTTAGGAGGACAGAGGGGGGCTTTTCTTAAGCAGAGGAGAAAATGGCTTAAAGACAAAGAGGAAAGAGAAATATTCTCCACATGCTGAAAGACCGTGAGTTAATGATCAGATCATGCAGGGAAAATGTTTGTGGGCGATCTCGTCAGAGATGCGCTCCAACCAACACAATCATACTATAACACCAGAAATGAAAGGTAGCTTACAATATATTCAACAGAGATGTTCATTACATAAAACAGTATTCATAACTATACCATGTCTTAATAGAGACTATATGCCCATTATCACTAAAAGAACCTTTTCTTTGTATTGTTTTCATCAACCAATCACACCTTTTAAAATAATGTGGCTTACCTAGCAATGGGGTCAACCACACCTCACTAAGGTAAAAGTTTCTGTCTCTTTCTTGCTCAGAGAATTTCCTAAATCATTCCTAAGTTAGGACTCCTTGCTAGAAATGTTTAAGCTAAGTTAGGAGCTCTCTTAAAGAATTCTCAGAATGTTTGTGAATACGGCCCCTGGAATAACGGGGAAGTCTGAGGGCATCTGGGGGCTCAAGAATAAGGTCTGGAGAGTTGGAGGAAGGAACTCACTGGGAGAAGTGAGCAGGGGCTGGAGACGGGGGCCTTTCTCAAACTCCCACTCCGTCACGCAGTGTAACTCTGTTTGAAGCACCCTTCATTGAGGTGTAACGTATAAATACATAGAGGCAAGCTTTGAGACGAACTTCCCTTTCTCGTTGTTACTTTTCGTAACCATGGTTTCATATCAGCATCTGTCAGCAGCGGCAACTCTTATAAGTGTAAATATACATTTAATAAACATTTTACAATCAAATGAACACATCTACTGTATATAGTCTATGTTTGATCCTGAATACAGTGTAAGTTGTTAACGTCTGTATGACAATATTAAACATCTATTAGTTTGAGCAGTTTACATTTGTGCGGACAGTCACACATCTTCCATGACAACACAGCGTTGCATGTGCATGTCAGCATCGGTATAGATCAGGAGGGTGAAATAACCCACGTCCACTCCACACTACATGGTTTGGGACGGCACATAAGGTGGCGGACCCTCCACATGAAGGCCCTGGGTAGGGAGACGTGTAGGGTGTGGTTTAAGAAAGGCAGAGAGAGCGAGCAATGCAGAGGGCTGTGGACTGTGTCAACTGTGTCAACCACCACGCCACTTGATTCAAGAAAAGTAAGAATCTTGCTGGAAAACCTGTTGCAATAAGTGTGATTAAGGCAGAAAGTCAGAAAAACTCCACAATCCACGTTAGCTGAATAACCCATTTCTCCTGCCTTGAACTGAAAGGATCATGCATAATGTTTGGCTTTGATTAATTAGGAAATCAAGCTGTTATGTAACAGAGCTTTAGAAATCAGTCTCCAGAGAGGGGGCAGTGGGGCTCCGTGGAGGGTCTATGGGAAAAGACTGCCAGCTATGGTTGCCCAGGGTTAATCCAGATCCTCGCCTCGGTCATGTGACCAGAGGAAATCTGACTGCCTTCTTGGAAAGAAGAAGAGTATGAAAGCTTGTGTGTGTGTGTGTGTGTGTGTGTGTGTGTGTGTGTGTGTGTGTGTGTGTGTGTGTGTGTGTGTGTGTGTGTGCAAGAAGGTACCCAAACAAGGACATTTCTTAGCAGCATTGGGAAACAATGAAGTGAAGCAATCATGGCTGCCTGCTAGTGGAGCTGACATGTCTAACAGCTGATGCAGCATTTGGCCCTGAAACGGGGGGGGGGGGTTCGTGAGGTTATGCACTGAATTGCTTGGCAGTGGTCTGGCCATGGGAATAGATGTGAGCAAAGTCTGTATTTCTTTGCACAATACAGTGTGACCCCAGAGGATAAAGTTACAACAAACACACTAATACATGGAAAGGCCTGCAAACTTCCAGTAATCCCCGTATGCTTATTTTACAGTAGTGAAAATAAACTCAGCACGGTGCCTACACAGAGAGACAGTCAAGAAATACGTTTTCATAATGGATTTATGTTAGTGGGAAAAAATGTAGCAAACTCAAACTGTCCAGTTATGAGATGAATAATGAACTTCCTTCACAGCTGAATGTATATCATCTTCTCCATTACTGTGGCTCTCATAAATGTACTGTAGTGTTACCTTAAAGCTATTGTTACCTAGACCTCTTTAACTTCAAAATGCATAAATGTCCCAAATTTACTTTTTTGTTTACATTTTGAATAGTTATTTATGGGTAATAGTTGTGTGTTCACAAGCCCTTCATGTGCCAGTATGTGGGCTTTGATTTGTGTCAAAAATGTACAGTTAGTATACTTTTTAAAAAAGTCACTCCTGTTTCTGCATCACTTCGGTTTGATTTTGTCTATTTCTTATAAAGTTAAGTTTGTAAGTATTTGTCAAAATGCTGTTGTTGTGTAAGTTTGTTTGTAATACATATATTAATAACTGCATTTGCATTTCTCTGATGTCCTGTTTAATGTGGACTGCTGTTACTTTTGATGCTGTGGACACAAGGGACGTGC
Organism: Nannoperca obscura; assembly: GCA_036024295.1. Taxonomy (NCBI): domain Eukaryota; kingdom Metazoa; phylum Chordata; class Actinopteri; order Centrarchiformes; family Percichthyidae; genus Nannoperca; species Nannoperca obscura. The sequence continues at coordinate 3,541 of JAVQJL010080189.1, forward strand.
ATACTTGGGCTTTAGGTGAAATATCTCGACAACTGTAATGCTAATTAGTAAATGTTGGCATGCTGCTGACACGCTAAACTAAGATGGTAACATGGTGAACATTAAACCTGCGAATCATCAGCATGTTAGCATTTCGCTTAGCTGCAGCTTGTGTAATTCAAATGAGGTAGTTGACTGGATAGTTCCAGTTCAAATGCTGCAAACTTGCCTGATTGGAAGGATTCCACTGATTCTTTAGTGAGGGGAGGCGATGGTGATGCTTTTACTGCTCTAACCAGGGACGATTTTTGAAAATAGTTTTTTAAATTTTTAATTTAACATTTGCTATATATCATTTAATTTAATGGCTCATATTTTTATATCCAGGAAAACGAAACTTTCTATAATATGTTAAGAATATACAGGATTCAACCAAACTGTGTAAGCTGCTGACCGACGACAGGAAAACTTGTGACTAAACTAAAGTGTCATCTTTAATTTATATGAACGTCTCTTGGAAAAGGAATTTCTCAGTTTGACAGTAGAGTGAAGGAAAAGTGAAGAGTAAATGAATACGTTGAAACCTCTAGGAATATCTAATCCTTGTAAAGTCCTGGGTAATTTGTTTTAATAATAGATGAACCAGACTGTAGATCAGTGCCAGAACAACTGCTCTGTCAGGGAATTATGGAACAGTGGACTTAATGGAAGATCCTGGGAAAATAGCCAGTGCAGGGAGTGCTTGATAATAAACCAATCCTGTGAGCAATTTATCGTTCAGATGGGTTAACCACACGCTTTTCAAAGAGTTTTTGAGGTTGTCGTTTGATTGATTTTTTATAACGAACCACAGGCTTAAATATTACCAGAACCTTTGGTCCATTACATGAAATCAAACAGCAATGAGATAGGTGTAATCTTCTGTGGACCTAACTTGTTTTTCTCTTCCTTTCTCAGGAATTTATTCCCAGCCAACTTGGTAGCTGCTGCTTTCCGTTCTGTGAGTGCCAGTACTTCACTTCACCACACCACACAGTTGTCCTTTTTATCACCACTTTCTGTCTGTTTTTCCCTACCACCTGCGTCTTGTGAGGATTGTTCATCAGAATTTATTTCCACCAACCACGTGGATGCCACTCTGCATTCATTTATAGGGGCTGTAAATCCTGTCTATAGCGCTGAGGGCCTCATAATGCCTCTTAATGAGGAGACGTTCATAATAGAGACCACTGCTCTCCCCTGCTCGCCCCAAAATGCCTCCTTTCCTGGTCCCTTACCAGCTGTTACCATGGCAAAACCATTCCATTCCAGCCGTCCTAGCAACCCACCTCGCCTCGCTGCTCTTGAACACGGCCCGCTCCACTTCCTAGAATTATGATCGTGCCTGTTAAGGCTAAAATAAGAACCAGGAAAGTTCAATATTTGGAGATGCAAGGATACAAAATTGCTGTGAACACACAAAAAGGAAAGTTATCACGCACAGACAAGTAGTCACACATACTCACATAATCTAAATCTTAAACTTGTCTAAAACCAGGCTAGTGAATAATAAACTCTACATTTTGTGATTTCTCACAGTGAGGGAAGATTTAGTTTCAAAGTGCAGCCTGGTCATAGAGTTCAATATTCACCCCCACCCAGCCTATACTGTGGTAGAGCCCCTGTGGAATGGGTCCAGCTCTGGATTAAAGCAAGAAAGCAGAGGAGAGGGGAGATTTACACAAAATGACAAGCAGCTTGATGCTTAAACAGACATTTAAACTGATGAAGTGTGAGATTTAAATGATTGGCTAAGGCTGTTTTTTTTTGTTTGGTGACTAAAGTCACGTACTATATATCTTTGAATATCCAGGTGTGTTGCAGTTTCAAGAACCTATAGCCTCATTTAAAGTCCATAGATCTGCCAAGACGTTGGGAACCTTTATCCTATTAGTCTGGTTTAAAGAAATGCAGAGAGAGGGAGGGACTGTAGCAGTGCTGGTTGTCTCCTTCACTGCTGAAAGACATGCGTCATCTTTGTGTCAACATTTTTGTTGTTTTTGATCATTTTTAGGATACAACCTTTAAAAGTAACACAGAGAAGCCTGGTTATTCAGCCCAGAAATACTTCAGTTTACATTAATGTGTACTTTGAATAAAACATTATTGGCCTTTGATTCAAAATGAAGATGTATCAGAAAACAGCACAGAAATTAGCAAATATTTGCACGTTGACACTGTAACTACACATTTCAGCACTAGAATGTACAATGAACTGCATCTTTCCTTTATGTTGCAGTATGCCACTGACTACAAGATGGTTGCTGTTGGGAACGACACAAATGGGACCACCCTCTATCAAAAGGTATTAACAGGAAACATCCCATGCATACAGTCACACACATAACACACACAATCACATACACGTTCACATACACACGTATGATAGATGAAGTGTAAAATGCAAACAGTTTTTGCAGAAGTGACTCACCACAACCATGAGTAGAGTCCTGGTTTCAGAACTCATAAACACTTAAGTAGAATAACATTACCAATTATTTACAGTTAACCTACAGTATGTGTTCATTTAAAGAATGATTTCATGACCGTACAATCTGATTTTAGATAGATCAATAGATCATTAAAATGCTTTTGAAACCAGTGAAGGTACAGCACTGAAGACAAAAAGGAGGGAGAAGCTGTTCCTATGAAGGACAAGATACCTTAATTTACCCTGGTTCTAAGTGTGTTCAAGTGCAAACATGCAAAGAGCAAATATTAGCAGATGAGATGGTATGTAGCCTGCAAAGTTCATCTCAATCAAACACAGTTTTGCTTATTCAGCGTTTATCACCAAAAGGCATTTTAAGAATAGCTTGTTTTTTTCAAGTCTGTCTTAGTTCACTACTCACATGTCCTATAGGTTGGAAGCATAAGCATTCCTCCTCTCCACACCTGTCACGAACAGATCCCTTCGTAGTGACACTACATAAGAAATGGGCGACAAAATCCAAAGTACATGTTCAACATAACAAAGGAGTATCTTTTCCTGGCCGTTGTATTGGTTTATTGTTGTTGTGGTATCCAGGCAACAAACCATATGCCACTATTAGAAAATATTCCTCCACCACTGAACCACTTGATTTGTCCAGCTCAAACTGACAGCGTTATGCTCTGTTGTTGTTGATGCATGTGGCTTCAACTTCTTCCATTTCTGTGGTATCGTCTACCTAAAGGTTTAAAAGATAATAACTTAATGTATGATGAGTATGCTAGTTTGTCAGAAGATCTGCTGGTGCTTCATAGCACCAGTTTTAAAATAACTTTGAAGACTCACAAGTTTTTAAATAAGGCATATTTTTAAATAATATGCAAAATGTGCATACAGTAATAATATTTGAAATCCAACTACTTCTCCCTAGTGGCAATGGCTTGCCCCCACTGACCCTCTATAAGGGAACAGTTGGATGATCTGATCTTGGCATTGGTCCATGGTATTTGTCTGTCGTGGGTCATGGTGGACAGTCCCGCCAGTGCCAGGGGATGAAGCTGGTGGAGCTATGGGAGAGCTCAGGACAATGGAAGGGGATTGAGCTCAGGATTTGTCCCTGTCCTTATTCGTTATCCATCATCCAGTTCACTGAATCCTTCATCTGCCTCCAGACGTATGCACCCGCACACTCACACTCTGTAGCAAGAGTTGTCATATAAACTAGTAAACGGAATATATCAGCACTATTGTTTGACAAGCTACCATCTCCATAATGAAAGGCTATAATGAGATCCCATGCCAAGCATACAGTATGTGACCAACCCTGAACAAGAAAACTAATCGGAAGAAACCAGTCTTGTCTAAAGTTTGATCAACATCCATTTCTAACCATGCTGTCAGTGTGGATCTTAGGTCAGTACTTCAGTCCTGTCGGTCCACCACTTTGGTCCAGACTGAAATGTTTAACAAAAAATGGAAGGATTGCCATGAATCTTTGGACAGATATTCATGGTCCCCATAGGATTAATCCCAGGGATTCTAGTGATACCCTGACTTTTTCTCTCGCAGTGAGACTGTCATTTTGGATTGGAGTAAGATATCTTGCATGGATTGGAACAAAATGTGATACATGACCCCTGCATGTGTCCAAATTGGGGAATCTGTGTAAACAGTTGTTACTAGTTCAGTCTCATTTGTTTTGCTTTGTAATCAGAATATTGACCCAAAGCTTTACATTCTTCCTATACGGTTAATTAAACATAACATATCAATGATCATAACCTGTGTGATTTTGCATTGCAAACTTAGTTTCTTTGTTCCTTTGCTTAGTGGTGGGTGCTGTGGGCTTCAAGGCCACAGTTTGGAATGTGTGCCTATCCCATCATGAATTGGTCAGTTGTCACTTAACTCTCCATTAATGTCGTCCTTGAGTCCTGGCAGGGTCTTTTTCGTGACCCAAAGGGCATGTTAACGGCAAAATCAGGAATGTTCACTCAAACATTGTTCATTATCATCATCGTCATCATGCTGATGTTAGTGTTCCAAAACTCTATACTCAAAACTACACTGTGCCAGTACAGCCTCACAGAGTCATTAGCATGGCTGTAGACTTGTTTAAATTAATTTTAAAATTAAATTAAAAATTAGTTTATTTCAAAAGTAAAATCTTCCTTTATTGTCGCACAATAAGCAGTCCAGGTGACCTGGCTTAGCTGCTAAGTAGCCGGTTTATCCCAGTGCAGATGTGTTTAATGGTATTTTAAAGAAATGATGCCAATGTTTAAAGTAAGACAACCTTCTGCATGGCTGCAGGACCTTTCCCATTTTGTCTGTCTCTATTTCTATTTGAACCAACCAGAGGGATCTTCAAAGCTCCTTCCCACAATCTCTTCACTATGTTCGGTCTCTACAGTCTGACTATGCTGTGTGTTTTAGGTGCCTATTGGTACAGAAATAGATGGCATGAACATCCTGGGTCTGGTGTTATTTGCCATGGTGTTTGGCGTGGCACTGAGGAAGCTGGGAGAGGAGGGGGAGGAACTCATTCGTTTCTTCAACGCCTTCAACGAGGCCACCATGGTGCTGGTGTCTTGGATCATGTGGTGAGTAGAGTTGGATGCATGTGGGATTTTAAAGTGGTATACTTGAACTGCATCAGGTGATATTTTCTGGCAATAGTCACTATGTTAAAGGTCAGAATGAAGCATGTGTCTGTAAGTGCTTTTCTTTCTTCCTGGTACATTCTTTGCTCTTGTGTCTTTAAGGTATATCCCTTTTGGCATCGTGTTCCTGGTGGGCAGTAAGATTGTGGAGATGGAAGATGTGGTTCTTCTGGTCACTAGTCTAGGAAAATACATCTTTGCCTCAATCCTGGGCCACATTATCCACGGAGGCATCGTCCTGCCCCTCATCTACTTCGGCTTCACGCGAAAGAACCCCTTCCGTTTCCTGTCGGGCCTCATCACGCCCTTCACCACTGCCTTCGCCACCTGCTCCAGGTATACTGTCCCGTCACAGGGTCTCACATTTCATTGATAGACATCTGTGTGAATTAAAAGTTTTAAAGATTTAAATAGTAAATGCACAGCAGTAGTAAGGCACACAGTTATGAAACATGTTAAAACATTCACCTTTTTAGCTTTACATTTGGATTTACTCTTGACACCCTGACCTTTGCTGTAACTAGTTCCACTCTCTGATGAAAAGTTCAATTGTTACACAAGATTGAAAAATCTGTCAGGGTGCTCTGTTCGGTTCTGAGCATATTCATGCTGATGGCTAACCCTTTCCTTTACATTAACTTTCCTCTTATGCCACACTCAGGCAAACTGTAAACATAACTTAGAAGGTGACTCAGACACCATGAAATGTATTGAACACATTCAGGCTCCTAAGGGGATAAACCCTATAGAATTTAGTGACTCCCATGACCTTTGCTGTAGCACCACCCTCAAGACAAACTTTACATTTCTTTGCCCCAAAACTGGTAAAGCTCTAAAAGGAACAAAATAATAAGCGTAACGTTTGCTTCAAAACTATTGATATAATGTGATGCACTGAATGATGCAGCTTCTTGGGACCACGAGTAGGTCTTAAAATATTTAGTTTTCTTTTGACTTTAAGATCTTGGTGCTGTTGTGATCTGTTTAACTAATCTTAACATGCTGAATTATGCTTTTCATTTACAGCGCCTGCACCCTGTAATTTAAATATAAAAAACTCTTAATCCAGCTAACGCAATATGGACTGCATTGATTTGGGGGTAAAGGTTGAGGAGGTCGAATGTTAGACAAATGTTTGGTATAAGCTGCACCTGAAGTTAAGCACGTTTTATTTATATAGCCCAACATCACAATTCACCTCAAGGGGATTTACAATCTGTACAACAACCTCTGTCCTTACAGCCTTGATTCAAATTTAAAAAATGTACTTTTACCTGGAATAAAATGAAGGAAACCCCAGGCATGCAATAGATGTCGTGTGTACAGAATAGATAGATAGAAAATCATAGTATGTACAAGTATGATGACAAAATGTAGATTGTAAATCATAAGTGAAGAACCACCTCGTCTCCACCATAGAGACCTGGAACGAGGGCAACACCATTCACACAGAGAGGAGAAACAAATGACCTGAATGGTGGATGAAGATGAAATATCTCTTTCTCTCACCAGTTCAGCAACCCTTCCCTCTATGATAAAATGTGTCGAGGAGAACAACGGTGTGGATAAACGCATCAGCCGCTTCATCCTTCCCATCGGGGCCACTGTTAACATGGATGGGGCGGCCATATTCCAGTGCATCGCCGCCGTCTTCATCGCTCAGCTCAACAATGCTGATCTGAACGCTGGACAGATCTTCACCATCCTGTGAGTTCAGGGGATCTTGTTGCTCAGCATAACATTCACGAAAACGATTCATCCATAGATTTGTTTGCACGTCAGCAAAGTTAAAAAGTCATCTTTCTGTATTAATAGTAGTATTACATTCTTCATATGATTATTCCATCATTATTTCTAGGGTGACAGCCACAGCCTCTAGTGTCGGTGCAGCAGGCATCCCAGCCGGCGGCATTATCACCATCGCCATCATCCTGGAGGCCATCGGCCTGCCGACCAACGATCTGTCCCTCATGCTGGCTGTTGACTGGATTGTGTGAGTAAAGCCAGTGAACCTCCTGTCACTTATATTAGAAAACACACACTGATGGTACGTGCACACACGTTTCCAACATTGCAGTAAACAAAACTAGACCAGGGTTTCCCAACTGGTGGGCCAACAGGGAGACACGAAGGGAAAGGTTTGTTGTGTTCTCCCAAGTAACAATGCTTTGTGATATCAGAGCAAACACACACACACACACACACACACACACACACACACACAGCAGTGAGATAAACAGGAACAAGTTCAAATACATAAATGCTTTACATCTGAAAGAACATTCCTGCTAATGGCATTGTTTAAAGTCACTCTGGGGTTTCTTTTTGTTTTTATGGTACTATGAAGATATGAAGGAGTTGTATTAGTGTTGTTGCCATTGCATATATTTGGTGGTAGGGGCTGATAGGAAGTATGTTGTGCCCTTCTCAATACTTTCTACTGGTTTTCATGATGAGGAAATACTGTACATTTAACTCCAAATAAGAGATTATTAATGTAAATTAGATGGAGGTAAAATGATAGGGATATGAATAAAAACAGCTAGAACAAAGAAAGGTGATCCGTGGTAGTGGTTGTTTACTCTAAATAACTATAGCAGGAGAATGATGACTGAATGATAACTCTTAAGGTCAGTATACTGGCCTCAGCTGCCTGTCTATTTGTCCACTCTGCGTACAGGGATCGTACCACCACAGTGGTTAACGTGGAGGGCGATGCTCTGGGTGCTGGAATCCTCCACCACATCAACCAGCAGGAGATAAGGAAGAAGCAGCAGCAGGAAGGGGAGCTGGCGGAGATCCGGGTGGAGGCGGTGGCCAACGTCCAGGCGGAGGAGGAGACCTCGCCGCTCGTCACACACCAAACCAAAGCCTTAGGGGCCACGCCGGAAGCCATTGAGTCTGTCCTGTAAACTCAGCAAGACTTTTTTTCTTGCCCTCCGACCTTTCGACACTTCTGACGTTGCTGCTGATGTGACACCATTGTGACTCAGTGTCCATTCAAAAAACACAGTCACTGATGGTTTTACCTGTGAGGAAAAACAAAGTGCCATCATAACTGTCTAGAGCACTGACAGTCTACAGTGCACATAGTGCTGCTGTTGTGCTTTCAAAATTTGGTCACTTGGGCAAATGCCTCAATAACTGGGTTTCCATCCAAGCATTTTATTGCAGATTAGTGTATGATGAATTTGCAATTTATTGATTTCAAAAACATTTCCTTACTCTAGGTAAAAAGTTGAAAATTTTTTTGTTTTTGTATTTTTAACATTTTTATTAAAGCATTTTGCTATAAACATGGAAACACACTTTGTGCAAAATGTCCCCAAAACATTCCCATAAATGTTGTAGTTCTGCTTGTCTCATGTACTGTATGAGATGCTCGCAGCCATAAGTTTGAGAGCATTGAGTTTGAGAACATTATAAAGTGCATTTCTTTGTTTTTATCTTCAGACAGCAAATACAATGACCGACATTAACAAATAGATCACTAACAACTTGTCAACTGCTGGTGCAAATTACACGTTTGCGATGTTCGATCTGTTCAGCTCAGGTGGTGGAAGCGTATCTATTTGCGTTTGATTTGTTCAGCCCATTTGCTTTAAATTCTTAGCTGGATGGTCAAAGTCAAATCAGATTGAAAAGGCAACTGTTTGGTCCCCAGTTGTTTGTCATTATTAAGAGAGTTGTTTACAAGATGTGTCCAGACATTTGTTTGCTGACAGTCAGAAGAATATGTCAAACATTAGCCCTTCAATTTTTTTGAAAAAGCCTCATTCATCCTGTTTAACTGGTGGCATACAGAATGGTAAAGCATTTTGAATGCTGGATCATTTAAAGTAGAGGTGTGTTGGCTGAGAGGTACAGCTGTGTGCCCATCAACCAGCAGGTCATGTGTTTGCCCCCTGACTCCCTGGTCACCTCCCCACTTGGAAGTCACTTTGGATAAAAGCTTCTGCTAAATGTAATGTAATGTAAAGTGGTCTTAAAGTTTATTTACATGCATTGCCATTATAGTCTCAGGTGGGAAAACCCATTGATGCGTGTTACATCCCCCGAATAAACCTATTGTATAAACCTACATAACATTGGGGTAAATGTTCTCTAAATCTCTAATAGCATGGAAAAAGTTATCATAAAAGACCACTTCCAACACGATAAGATACATAACTTTAACTGCCTTTGTTTCCCAGTTGATATCAGCATTTTACAAGTGTGTTCCTCTCATTTTGTGACGACAGTGGCACATAGTTGCTTTACATATTTGCTCCTGGAGCCTGTGTACTAATTATGGCTACACACTGAACACCTAGCCGTGTCAGCTAGCTCTCAAAAGCTGCATTTTTGCATCACACCTTTTTTAATTAGACGAGTCTGTATGTGCATCTATATGTTACAAAATACTTTTTAAATAATACATTAGTGTTAAGACTTATTTATACAAGTAGCAGGCAGCTTTGTTGCTAATTGCTTTTGAGAAATATGTTACCAAGGAGTCTGAAAAGTAGCTAGTTTGTTTTGGGCTTTGTTTGCTAGCTTATTAGTCAGCTAAAGCAATGCAATGTTAACATGTAGCTATCAGTTAGCCATGATAAATGCTCTTATTTCTTAGCTAATGTTTGCTTAGCTACTATATCTGGTGTTTAGAATAAGTTATTTTGCTGACTGGAAACTTGAGTTAGCTAGTAATTGTAACAGATGACATAGATAGTTTCAAAATATTTAGCTCCCAGTCTAAAACAGAACAAAAATAAATGTCCAGGCCTGCTAAGACAGCAAACCAAGAGCTAGCTAAGTGAAGCCTGCTATTGTTGCCCGAAAGCTCAAGACCTCCATATCTGAAGGCATGGTTGAACTTGAAGAGCTTATGGGATCCTGTTAAAGACATAATTACAGTTAATCGAACATTAGTTTGCAAGTACTACAAACACACTTGTTTGACATCATGAAAACACTCCAGTCTCTCATTTATCAAAGAACAGATATTTGACTTATGGTTGTCAGTAAGGTCAGTAGTTTTAGTAGGATGACATCCCAGCAAATCCACAAGGACTTCACTCAAAAATCAAAGCTTCATCAAATGTTTACACACCAATACGGGACCAAAATGCAATTTGAGTTCACATCATTCTGTCATTATTTTGTGAATCCATCCTCTGAGATTAAGGAAACTGCCAAATTTGTGATGGTTTAGCAGAAAGGCTCCCTTTAGGATGCAGGACCTAGCTGACAGGATGAGCCTCTGCTGCCCTCTAGTGGTGGTGACACACGTGAAAGTACTAAACTGAAGGTGAACCATTTTTGTGTCAGTCTGTAACACTTGTGAGTTTTCAGATGGCTTTGTTGAGTGATAACTGTGGTAATCCTTCGTATTTATTTGATCTATTGTTTTAACATTCATTGGGAACACCTGGTGATGAGACTGCTCCGGTGCGGACTCTTGTGCTATACTGTATTTTAAAGTGAAGACCATCTGAGAGATGAAGGAATGTCATGTATGTGAACATAATGCATGTTGCTGTCAGCTGCTGTCTTGAGATGTTCATTATGATGTGGTGGTGCTGCTGCTTTAGATTTGGATCTCGGTGTGTTTGTTGAAACTGTCTGCTTTCATGAGGAAGCAAACTAGTATGTTTGAACCTTTCTTACTCATCATTTAAGATTAAACATGACTTTTCTAAGCTAACAACTGCTCTCTTAACGTAAAGCTGAGTTTTATGACTAGATTTTGTTGAGTATATTGAGTACAATTACATGTAATTGCGTATAATGTGGTACATGTACTTACTGTATATAGTATAGTATAGTACACTTCACTGTATATATTTGATATTAATTTATTTGTAATAGTTTTAACTTTTTGTATTGTTGTACGTTCTCCCTTTAACATTTTCTCTCAGTGTCAAATGTTGTATTGTTCTGGTCCAGTTGTAATGATTTTTTCTGGTGACTGTGCTTTTTGTTTAGGGATAGCTGCTACCTTGCTTGTGCCATGTCAATGTGTAACACTGTACAGCTGTTGGTCCTGCTGTCTGTCAACATTAAAGCTGATACACTACATTTTTCATGCAACCCAAGTGAAAAGGCTGCTGTTTTTTCCTCTTTATTGTTAGGTCATATTGTTATTCAGAGCATTATACAGGAGGTCTGTGTTAACACACGCTTTGTGTGTGTGACAATGACTTGTTTGCAGAAACACAGGAATATCTGCTGCTATTTTAAGGGTTAATACATTTTCCCCTGACCATTGCACATCAGTGTGGGGTTGATGAGGTTGTTGGTCAGTACTTAAAGTATGAATCAGTGATTACTCGACCAGGTGCTGATGTTTCTAGCTTGTCAAAATGCTACAATTTCTACCCATGCTTTCTAACTTTTACCTCATCTGGCAACTCACTCTTGCCAATAGAAAATTAGCATTGTCACTACTACTATTATTATTTATCATTATCATAATCATGATGATAAAGACAGTTTATATAAGCAGAATTTGCATAAGCAGATTTTTAATGTGGGTTGATATACATAAAATTGGACAACAGAGGTAAGTGAAACCCCCACTTATTTACAATTTGGACCTGAGTGTTGGAGTAACAGAGAAGGTGAAACCAGGGGAAAAGTGAGGAGAAACTGGAGAAATAATGTGAGTTCTGTTAAAAATACACGGAAGACCTGAACAGCACTTATGAGATATGTCAATGCCAAAACACATTCATTGCATTACAAGGCTGAAAGACACGTGAGCACTGATGGGAACTTTTGGAACCTTTCCATGTGGACTACAACAAATCCCAAAAATTGGATGGGGAATAGTCAAATGTCCTGCCAGGATTTTGTGTAGGGGTGCTCCGATGATGCGTTTACAGAATCATGAAAAACATTGGAAACTGCTTTTGATTTGTAAATGTCAGAGAGCTATTCTTGACCAAAATATCATGCAGGTTAAATAATCCAAATGCAAGAATGATCTGATGGGGAAACTTGTTTTAGGGGAAATGTTGGCATTAATCTGTTTAGAAACAAACTGATATTTTACAATACTGCACCTAATCTTCTAGTTTTAAACATTTGAATATTTGAGAAGGCCTAGCTATTCTGAATCTATATGCTGTGTGAGAAAAAACCCCCACTCTGATTAAACTTACAGCATGCACTCTGTGACAACAGACCACAAATAAAAAAAGATCTATATGAATATGTGACCGGGTACAATTCAATAATTGTATATTCAATATAAATAAATAAATACATACATGGGGAATTTAAATTGAAATGCCATCTGAATCATTAAACTATATCTTATTATTTAAAATTCAGAGTAGGGGGATTGTAATGTTTACTAACCTTCACTAAACTGACCATACACACAAGTTAACTCTAAAACTAAAACCGAACATCTGTGGTTTAAATAATTCCAGTCATAAATTCATCAAATACTTTTTTTAGAGTTACTCTCTATTCAAGTCATGTTTTCAATAAATGCTTTTGTACTCTACCTCAAGTAGTTATTTTGATGACTACTTGTCCTTGAGTGCAGTTTTTGGCTCCTCTTCATCTGCTAATAAAGCTGATTCTGATTTTGATTCATGTGGGGATGTAAAAATTCCGACAGTCCTGAAGGCAGCAGGGATGATGCTGACTTGGATCCATATTACCTTGTTAGCAGGTTACAAGCTAACCGAATACAGACGGCACAGTGCGGCTACAAGGGGATGTCCCACCCTTTCTAATACAAACTGAGGACTCCGTGCTTTTTATCGGCTCTACACAAGCAGGAATAACTTCCAGACTTTGTCGAGATGACGACGCGGTCGGAGAGAGAAAAAGCCCAGAAACTGAATGAGCAGCATCAGGCCATTCTGTCTAAACTGCTGAGAGAAGACGACAACAAGTACTGTGCTGACTGTGAGGCAAAAGGTGAGCCTGACTATATTTGCTGTAAACGTCCGTGTCAGAAATGTGTTTGCGCAAAGATGTGGGAACTTGGCAGCTAATGGCTTGCTAAAGCTAGCAACATATTGTAACGTTATTCTGATGGGAGTCACTCGTGTGAATGCTCACATCCCTCTTAGCCTATTTGCTTAATACAAAAGTGTGCCATTCCGATTAAAATGATTGTTAAGCACAATGACACACTAACATGTATATGTGTGTTATGCAATGCAAACACACTTAACATTATTGCTTGCTTATCCAGTCGGAATTGAGCCAAAATGAATAACATTGAGCGACACTGGTATAAGTAATCGCAAATAATTCAACTTCCGTTTAGCACGTTCAAAGTAAAATCCTAATCGAACTCGACTACTACTACTACTACTTCTAATAATAATAATAATAGAAACATTTTGGATCGCTTTATTGTTATTTATTTTTTATAATTGCACTCTGAAAAAGTTATATGCTAAACAATGTAGTGTTTTGCATTTATCATTGAGAATGGGAGGCTCAGTGTGTTGTTGTATTTTATATGAATATGTTTTAATAATATATGTATTTATTTTCCACCATGTATACATTTCTGTGCGTTTAAAGATTGTCCTCGAAACTCATGCTTGGTGCTTTTGTTTTGAAGTCGGATGGACAGTAGTTCCGGTTTTATATTGAGTGTTTGCGTCTACCTTGACGTAGCTTTTTGCCGACGGTATCGATGTCATGTCCTTGACTGGTTTATTTATGAGCGGAAAACGCGCGTCCTGTGAAGGCAACATTAAATTGTTAGTAGTGTAGTTTCTTCGCTGAATGAAACACGTCAGTCACAGACGCTGCAGGCGACACCTTACCTCTGACTCACGACGCCCTCTTGCAGAGCAAAACCACCCGCTAAACTTCCCTCGAACATCTGAACGTTTGACGTTTGCTCGAGCAGACTCTGAAGTAAGTTTGAGGTTCATCTTTAGGATCCAGTCCTCAATTCGGCATCCATCCAATACACCACACAGCGGTGTGTTCCAATAAGATGTGAACTTTTTAAAATGTGCATGCCTTGACCCAGTGGTGATCGGTATTATCTTAAAAATAACACATTCAAGTAATCGTGTTTTGCACAATTGATCATAGGATCGTGTCTGTTGCTTAAACGTCTGAATTAATCGAGCATGTTCGCCGAGAAGCATGGAAGCCTGGAATTCCCAGACTTTTGAGGGGAGTTTGAACGGCTCGCATCGGGGCTACCTATGACTGAGATTAAAGGCCTTTGCGTCATCACCATGCCTTTGCTGCCATCTGACTATAGTAATCTGTAGTGCCAGCCAGTGACTGCGTTTTGAGCATGATTTGCCACCGCCTGCTGCTGATGCTGCATCTTTCAGTGGAAATCCATTTTCAGCTGTCCTCAGTATTGTGTTGTAGCCGGCAGCAGACACATAGTGGGAGGAAAATGTCCCTGCACCTAAATCAGCCACAGTTCTGCAGAGTAAAATACAGCAAATACAAATGCACTATATTTAGAGCAAGTAGTCTTCATAGATAATCTTCTAATCAGATAAAAGCTCAGAGTTCACTTACTATCTTTTCACAGAACTTTCAACTGCATCGCACGTCTTTCTCAGCGGGTTTCCTCAGATTTTATAGAGAAATTGTGTGTTGAGCTTGACAGTCTGATTCTTGACCTTGGAAATAGCAGTTTGATTAAAAGTCCACTGAAGAAAATGGTGAGAGGTGATTTAAAAGTTGTGTAAAAAAGCTAGTAAGTGGACCTTTGAGGTAACATGTATTTTAAATCAAACTACTGTTTCCAAGGTCAAGATCTTAAACGCTCAATATCACACTCATTTAAATTATGGCTTTGCAAGGAAAACTCATTTACTTAAATAAAGTTCATTTTTGTTCAAAATTGTCAGAGTTATAATCTTCTCTTCTGTATTCTTTTTTTTTTATTGTTCATTGTTAAAAGCGTCAACTAATAAATGGTGTGAATTTGCATGTAAATAGAGCACAAATGACTTGAACTTGAATCGGCTGTGGTTCAGTAGTCTACACCAGGCCGTTCCTGTTAACCCTTCCTTTGTATTAAGTTGACACAACACACAATTAAATGTCTTTGTCTGCATGAATTCCATAATGGGACGCATGGTGTGATGCTGAAAGCGTGTGTAAGTGAACGTTTACCTGGTGGGTGGGAGGATGCCTGTGTTGGCTGTTCTGCACTGTTACAGGTATTTTTCTTTGCATGGGAACAGTGGTTTTGTCGTGGAGGCCGTGTGCTTCCCATGTGAGTTGGTTTGCAGCCGTTGTGGAGCATTGTTCCTGTAAATCCCTCTTAGATATTACAGCAGAGAGGCCTAATAATTCCAGCTAACACTCATAGACGTTTGCTTTTCACAAATAACTATCAAACGTAGGCTCAAGCACTGTTTGAACAACACACGGCACAATACAGCCAGAACAGTCTGTAAAACCTTATTGTTCATGGGTCTTTATTAAGTTAAGTCTAAAGTCCACATATTTCCAACTGGACTCAAGTGCCCATCTGTCCAACACAAGTGCATATTCAAGTATAACATCTCACAGA
The DNA here is from genome assembly GCA_036024295.1 of Nannoperca obscura. Lineage (NCBI taxonomy): Eukaryota > Metazoa > Chordata > Actinopteri > Centrarchiformes > Percichthyidae > Nannoperca > Nannoperca obscura. Next base: position 19,166 of record JAVQJL010080189.1, read on the forward strand.
CATAAATGTTGCATTTTCTATACCTCCTGTCTCTGCTGATTCTAATCCACACTCTGAGTTAAAATCTGTATTTTGTTTTTTAAAGGAGCTGCATTCAAATCTAATCTTGTGATTTGTGTTGTCTGCATAAGTCGGTGACACTGCAGCCTGCGGCTCTGTTAGTTCTGTTAGTCATACAGCAGCAGCATTCAGCCGTGCCCTATGAGTCATATTGATCTATCGCAGCTATTTTTATCCAAATAATGTATGGACGTTGTGAAAAAGCCCTGTAAGTAAAGTAGAAATCTGTGTGTTTGTTCTTGTGCCGAGTACGTTTCATAAATAAAATACCTGAGCAACTTAATGTGGAGTAAAGAGAAGACGAGAATGAAGAAATCACAACCTTCTGCTTGAGCTTCGCTTCACGTAAATGTCTAAATGGTTTTCCATTCTTGTTTTCACCCGTTAAGTGACAGTCAGTCGCATCCAAGTGCAAAGTGATGAAGAAGTGGATACCAGCCAGTTTACACCTGCAGAGATCGTTGTCACCAGCTCTGACCTGAAAGGCTACAAAAGAAGAAAGTCTCAGAAGCAAAGGCTGGGGAACAGGTGGCATCTGTTATTTAATGCTTCCTAATTAGTACTTATTAATTAGTAATCAGGTTAACTCATGTTGTAACGTAAAAAGTGTTGTTAAAAGTTACTATCGGGTCAATCTCAGAACCCGCTGGCTCTCGTTTGACCACAGTTTAAATGCAGATGAATTAAAAAGCTAACTGAAAGCTAATCTCTAGAGTTTCGAGGTTGATAAAAAGGGTTCCGCCTCTTTTGCTCTCCACACGGACTATTTACCTGCATATGAACAAATCCCGCTCAAACGTGATTGGTCAATACTACCCGGGACTATAAACGGACTACAAACTGTCAGTTAGCCTTCAGAATCTGTTGGCAAGGGACACCATCTCTGTTTAGAGAGATTGCTATCAGTTTCAACCATCTGAGACACAGTGTGGAGGTACTTTGGGTTGTGCACTGTAGATGACAGTTTTGGTGATTCCCTCTTTCAAGAAATCAACAGTGTTCTGTCACTCCCCAAAACAAGACACTTGTAGATGTCTCACCCGGCTTTCAGAAACTCAACAATCAATTCATCTTCTGTTAAGTAACAGAAGATCAATTGATTGAATAATGGACAGAAGTGTGGTTTGACTGATCGGTTTGTTGTGCGTCCTGCCTGCTGCAGTCAGTGTGTCTGGGTGTGTCCCTGCTATGACCACTGCAGTGTGGTGACTCACCTTAGTCTCTCAGCTGTAATTCCACCCTCACTCCTGTTTCCTGTCTGCAGGCACACTCACGCTGCCCTACATTTTGTGTGTCTGTGTGTGTGTGTGTGAGAGTGAGTGAGAGATGGAGTCCTTATTGATTGCAGTTCCATTTTCCTGTCCTCCTTGGCATCTCAGTCTGTCGACTACTTAGAGTCCAGACTATAATTTTAGCCTTTGGTTTTAACACATCTTTTCACCAAGTGACTCAAATGCCACACACACACACACACGCACACACACACACACACACAGTGGCGCTGGCAGTGTGTCAGTGTTATGATTTGTGGCTGGGGGTGCTCTGAGCTGGCACATGCTCTCCTCTGTGCCGGCACAGCAGATCTTGGCAAGCGCCTGCAGGGCTCTCGGTGCTTTGATGACCTGTCCTTGGTACCTCTCGTCTGTCACACACATTAAATTATACTGGCGCAGGCGGGCAACACACACACACACACACACACACACACACACACACTCGCACTGATTTGGACCCAGAAGCTTGCATACACACCTGCAGTGTTACACATTTTACAGGTGTGAAGGACAGGTTAGCCTCGCGGTGTCCGGAGAAGCTGAGCACATAATGGGTGTAGCGGCTGTTTGTTTCCAACTGTTAAGCAAGTTTCATGCAAATGTTGGAAATGTGGTTTATTTCTACGTCGACACATTTATAGTTTGTGCACAAGGACATCTTTATGTCAGTATAATGGAAGGAGAGTGTCGGCTAACGTTGGCCATGAATCAAACTGATTAAAGACCAAAAACAAAGTCATGTACTTCAGCTAATGGCCATGATACTGCAACAATACGAGTGATGCTGGTCTGACATTTCTCTCATTGTACTCTCAGAACAAAACAGCCACTTAAACACTTTTATCACGTTTTAGTCTATTGACAAAACAAAACAAATCCTAATAAAATCATTCATTCTTTTATTTTTCTAAAGAAATCCATCTCGTAAGATTGAAGCTACTGTATTTGATTCTTCATGTGAGGATGGTTTGTAGGCAGGCAACATGCAGCTGAATTGACTACAACCGATCAGAGCAGGAGAGAATCCTGTCAGAAGCACAACAAAGTTAGATGTTAGATAAAAGATTGTCGGCTGTAAACCTGTCTGAGTGGGAGGGGAACCAGACTCCTCTCCCACAGCTCGCAGGTTACAGACAACATAACATACATTCATACATTCAGATGACCTGTTGCTTTACTACAGGCTATATCTAGATTGTCTGAGTGCTAGGCAGAGACCAGTAGATGTTTGATTAAACTCTAACCTCTATTCATCATTTGCAACTCGTCTAAGGATGTTTAACCTCTGAGTGACCACACTGATCAGGTTGAATAGCTTTAAGCAGTATTAATAAGATAAAACAAACTTCTGAGGTTCTTCCAAGCCATCTGTAGGTCCACCGAGCTAAAATAAACCAGTCTGATAAAACAATCCTGCAGTAAATGTTGAAACTGCTTTAGAGAGCTGTTGATTCATTTTGGAGGGTGTAGTTTGTGGAACTGCATTGCGTCATCCTGACAAGCGTTTCTAACATTTTGTCTGACGAGGGCCGGCTAAATATTTTCATATTATAAAAATGGTTGGCAATTCCTTTTCTGTCACTTGACCAATGGATTAATTGGCTAACGGTTTCAGCTCTAGATGATTGTCATGTCAAGAATGCTGCCTTTACTCTGGCTGCATCAACTACACTGCCTTCTGTCACCAGCAGATGGAAGCCTTCCCTCTCTTCATCCATCCATCCATCCATCCATCCATCCATCGTTTCTGCTGCCTGAGTTTAAAGTGCTGAACAGATCAGAAGATGCTCTCGTATCGTTCATCTTGTTCCTATAGAAAACAGAGTGAAACAAACCGCACGCCAGATCGTAGAGAAGAAGAGTCTGGATCCTCTCCCCGTGCTGTGATCATCCCTCTAGCTGTTTCAGCCTTGATTACCTCTGATAATGGTTTTATGTAGTATCCATCTGTGATGATTTATAGACTGTCTGGACCATAATGTGCCTGTGTTTGTTTTAGAAGCGACAATAAGGCCAGAAGAGTTTTTCTTCTTGTAAGAACGGAGAGGAGAGCATCACTCCTTGTTGAAGCGGTCTCTCTGCTCCTCATTACTGCTGACACTGAGTCCCACTAACTGACCAGCAGGGAGCAGCACAGCACCTCTTTATTCCCCACTCAGTATCCTGCTCGTCACCCTCTGCTTTCCCACTCTCCTCCGGCTTTGTGCTGAAGATTTTGGCAGCCTTCCGATGATTTACTAAGAGGACATTTTATTAATTAGGAAATGGGGGTTGTTAACCTTCTTTTAAAGGAGAATACCGCTGGATTTCAGCACACGGACGGTTTATTTTCCTGCCTGTGTCACCACTCAGCCTTCCTGCAGTAACATGAGCTGTTGTAGCTTATTCCTAGAGGTAGAAAAGAGAAGAATTACATTGGTTTCATGCAACCAAACATAACTTAAAGAATTTGTAAATATAATATACAGGCCTCTGGTGATGCTGAGCAGTCGAGATGTTTTACAAGAGGACAATAAGACAAAATATAAGAAAGAAATAAGAGCTAAAGAGCAGCTAGACTAAAAATGAGGAAAAAGATGGCTCAAATAAAGAGGCAGAAAGGTGGCTGTGACAGCAGCTAGAATGGATTTCCGGGTGCTGTAGTTCAGAACAGATGAAAACCGCAGGATTATTAGTCCCGCAGGATTTGTATGAGTCAAGTCAGACATGGTTTAAGTCCACACAGTCCGCTTCTTTCAGCCTTGAAGCCCAGAACCTGGTCCACTTTCTCATTGCAGACCTTTGTTGTCGTTCACAAATATGAATCGAGGAATCACATGCGTAAATTCCGATCTGTATTTATTTTTGGTATTTATTTGTTGCGTTCTGCACATCAGCCATCAGCACATCTTCTGCAAAATTACAGAGGGTCACATCCATCTCCATGGAAGAGCACAACGCCTCACCTGTTATCCTGCGGTCGCTGTCACCGCCACACACACACACACACACACACACACACACACACACACACACACACACACACACACACGTCAGTCGCTGTCCTGTCCTCAGGTTGACAATTGGGGCTTTAATTTCATGCTCGGCTGGCCACCCCCCCCTCCTCCTTCTGCTGTCACTCATCGAGGCTCCAGGGTGTGTGTCTGTCTGTGTTTCTCTCAGCTGGAAGGACTCTGTTTGTCTGTGCTTGGTGTGCTTGTGTTTGTGTGCATGCATGAAGTTTGTATTTGTATGGATATTGTACCTGTGATGTCATCTTATGTCTACTGAGGGAACTCAATTCAGCTGTCTATTTTTGTCCAAACTTCAATGCAGAGCAAGTGTAAAGATGAATAGCACAATAAAGCTGTTATTGAATCTGAATTATCCACGAGTCACAGATGAACAGATACCGGTCTTTCAGAACCAGCGCTGCTGCTGCTGCTTATCTCTTCACTTCATAGTAAACATCACCTTCATTTGCATTTATTTGTTCATCTGAAGACTCAGAAAAGGTAATTTTAAGGTTGGGAGAAAGATCGTTTGTACACCTACCAAACACAAATTGACGACAGTAGGCAATTTCGGACCGGACAAACTTTTTCACAGTTCTTAGAACTGTTGGACCCCTCCCCTTTTTATTGTGTCCACACTGCAAGACCTGGGAACATTTGTAGTTCTTAGAAATGCATCATCCATCATCCATTCTCCATAGATGTATAATAAGACCTGGAATTTTTTCCAATTACCACTTGCGGTACTGCCAAAAAAGCATTTTCCCCATAGACCACCATTGTAAAAGAAATGTCTATAAAATTGTTGCCAGGACACCACGAACTGCAATCAATGATGACTTTTTCAATTATGATTTTATTTTTTTTAATCCATGGAGGCTTTATATTTGTAAAACTTTCCTCCAGCCGAGAAAAGCAAGTTTAACAAATCTGTGACATCATCACAATGTAAAGTCTATGGACAGAGCGGGAACTCGTGGGCGGGGCCAACAGGGGGAAACTACTGCACATATTCAGTGGGCCGCATTTCTCTGGAAATAAACTCAGAAGCTAGAAAATGTTTAGACATACGTGCAAGGCGAGCAGTCCTTGACTGGACTGAATAGGCGCCATCTTTGGGTCCACTATCCAGTTCTTATTATACATCCATGGTACTCTCCTAGCACAAGAACAACCCTGAGTGACAGACGTGATTGGTCCAGACCTAAGTGTATGTTGATTGGTCGAACACATGAGCCAATGCAGCACCAGCAACCGCAAATCTTCAAAAACCTGTGAAACAGCTCATAACACTAGCCTTAAAAAATGACCAAAACACGGACAAATGGACCGTGAAGTCCAGTCCTTTATTGAGCGTATATACGACGGGGGAAATACAACACGATTGACTCGTCAAAGCAAAATACAATGATCTTGTATGTGCTGATGTGAGTTCTTGGGAGCTCCCCAGTGGGCAGTTCCTCTCAGGGAGTCCCCAGAACAGTTTGCTCCCTGTTTTTTATTAGGTCAACAGACAGAAACAGCTGCTTCAGAATAGAACAGGCCATGCAGCAAACAGATACGGACCAGTATTTCCCTGCTGGACAAACTATAGTGGGGACATAATTTCAAAACATTGGCTTTTCTATTCTTCAATTTCTTATCATTTATCAGCTGACATATATACGCTCATACTGACGTATCTGCAATGTCCAGAGTTCATCATCTACTGACCACAATTTTGAATTTAAATTTAATTGACCTACTTGACTCTTAAAAAGCATTAGCTGTGGTGCTCACCACCAACCTCAGGTTTAACAAGGTCAAAACAACAAGTCACGGTAGCTAATGGTTAAAGCTAATGACTTCCCATGCACACGGAAGCAGAGCAGATTACTATGAGACCTCAGAATAAACCAAGGGAACCTGATAACATATTTACAACCCCAGCTTACATAAAGCTGGTCAGCAATCAGATTCTGTTGCTACTCTGTAGCACATTGTTGAACCAAGATATTTACAGTAATATGTTTAGATTCTAGTGGTCTAATGAATTCTGAAAGTAATTGTTTGGTGGTCAGTACATTTGGAGAGAGGACAGGCTCTGTAGGACAATAGTTAGTTTCTCTGTCTGTGCATGTGTTTGCACAGCCACTCCTCAGTTGAGCCTCAACAGGCTTGGTTGGTAGTTAGTTGTTATTATATAGTTTATAGTATGTGGGTTTTAAGTTGGGCTTTGATTTGATGTAGTCTACACACAACACATACAGTAGGCACAAAAATATCTTGCAGTCTTATCTTGCATTTTTCTACACTGCTACGACAGTGATGACTAAAAACATCGAGTTTTCATGGCAAAGAATTAAAAGAAATCTGGATGCCCATTTACATGAACTTTCTGAAATCTGGTTTCTGCCTAAAGTGGGGAATAATCAGATTACACTAAGTGACTCAGAGGGATTGCTGTTCATCATCTGTGGACAATGGTACTCACCAGTTGGAGCATCAAAGAGCATCAGTGCATCATCTCAGGGAGAAACGTGAGTGGCTGGTTGAAAAAGCAGGGCGCGTATGTCTTTCTACAATAGCGTACTTTATATTTAGACTATAGTTCGTGTGAGACGTTCACTTTACTATAAACAGTCAGACCCCTGCTGAACTGCTCAATTAATTTTCTTACAGAAATAGAAATTCTCAGAAGCCAGGACAGAATAGGAGTCCATTATGAAAACTGTTGGGGACATTTTTGTGAACCTGGATGATCTACAGTGTACCAAAAATAGATTTCCAGCCGCTGCGTGCTGCGTGCATACAGGTGCAATATGAGGGCATGCATGTATGCACTCTGCAGATGAGAACTCAGCTAAGACTACTATATGCATTTGTTTTGAAGAATGTGTTGGAAGAGGTTATCTAAGAGCGGACCAAAGTGAAGTCCAATCCATACAGATAGAGTCCAGCTTACAATGGCTGAGCTGCTTGATTTAGGCTTAACACTCAGTCATCCCTGCCTTAATGCTCCTTTAGGCCGTCCAGCGCATTAGTGCCACTGCATTAACACACTGATGCTCTTACCCAAGACCGGCAAGCCCACTAGACTGTGTGCGTTCCCGCTGCCATCCAACCGTCCCTGCTGCACCACCATTATGCAGCTCGGAGCCATAAAAGTTGATCCTCTGCACTTACTGTGTTCAAAGTCGCTTTCAATCGTCAAATTGACAGATAGTAAGCTTCATGCTCTGGGGAGGGATAGAGTCAATGGTGGTGCTGAGGGACTGTACCCACCAGCCCATTAAAATGATTTGACTGTCATTTCTGTGCCATCTCATACTGAGGTTTGGCAGGAAGAGAGAGGTTGTTTTGTTCTACTTTATATATGACGGATGATGCATTTGGTTGACAGATTTCTATGGGAAGCTCTTATATTTCAGTATGTTTAATGGCCTTGGTATGTTTCAAACAAAGTGCTTGTCTTGCAGCATCTGAAACCCCCTCTTCAATTGCAGAATTGGGCGAAAATGCATCTTTCAATTTTTGTAATTTTATTTGAAAGTTAATCCCACAATCACGCTCATTTAATGCAGCAATTGGCCCAGGTATGTGGAGGTGTTATTGTAAGGCAGGGTTTCAACTTCTCTCTCAATCTTCTTTCATTTTTTATTCGCACAACCACACAGCATGATTTTTCCAAGGTGAGACTGTCCGAAGGTGTTGTACGATTCATTGCTGCAAGACTATGAGGCTATGATTGCAGGCTTTTCGCTTTGCCTTCCAGTGTTATGGGGCCAGAACAGTGACAGCGGAAGTATCAAAGAAAATTTAGCATTGAAAAGAAAACCTGAACTTGATATATATATATTTTTTCAATGTTCAGATGTTGTCTTTATGTGACTGTTTTCTTTTTAAGCTTTCAGTTTTTGTTTTACGATGTCACTGTTATGGTATCAGCTCTCTGTCTCCATTTTGTTGTGGAGAGGAGGGGTTTGAGGGGGCGGGGCCAGGAGAGCGTGATTGATGTATAATCTGCATACTAATGAGAGGACGTCACTGTATCTGAACCAGCCGTCCTCTTGTCCAATCAGAAGCCTTTGGCATCACCTACAGCGATGTCCTCCACAAGTTCACCGGGAACTCTTGAACAGCGTCTGTCTCTCTGCCGCTGTTTGCTCACACAGAACCGGGCTGGGTTCAAGTTGTCTGGCGTTATGCTGGTCTGGCAGAGCTCCGCTGCAATGAGCGCTAACCTTTGCTAACATGACAGCTAGCTAACGTCAGGTTACATCATGGTTGTAAGTGACAAACAGCGGCAGAGACAAACACACTGAGCTGTGGTTTGAGAGTCCTAAATGTGCGACAACCGAAAGCGTAAAAAGAAAATTGAAAAAACAAAACAAAAAATCAAGTTCAGGTTTTCTTTTCGATGCCAAATTCCACTGTCACTGTTCTGGCCCCATAGAGTGTGACCATTCTGAATAGATATCAAAACGTTTGCCTTAAGTGGTAGTTGGACGACACACGGTAAAAACTAGGTTTGTAGCATACTGAGGCCTTTAGTGACCTGCGTTCATTTCCAGTGTTTACCCACTCTGACACAGTGTTGCCAACTTAGCGACTTTCTCGCCACATTTGGGGACTTTTAAGAACCCTACAACAACTTACCTTCAGTAAAGCGCCTAGCAAAAAAAATCTAGTAACTTCTTGGGCACAACTTAACTCCTCTCTCTTGAAGCGAGTCGCCAGTGAGTAGGGGGGAGCAGCAGCACGTTCAGATATTAGCTTAAACTGATCCAGAACCGGCCGAGTTACGGTTGCTAACCTATAATTGGACAGCTGATGTTTAGTTTTGGGTTCTTTGGCATGCTCTATTGACATGGTAAAAGTCATAAGTAGTAGTTTGAAGCTAGTGAATGGTCTCAAAATCTCAGTAAACCAGCAGGACTGTCAGACTTTTGATTTTGTTGATTGATTTATTCCCGTATTGATTGCACGATCATATGTTAACAGGAATCAAAGTCTGGTCTGCGTCTGCCTGGAGGTTCTTCACGTCTTCTGGTTCTGTGCAGCGAAATCATGGCCCCTGTTGTTGTTCTGTGCCAGGGCCTTTAAGTAACCCCATGTTGGTTGTGTTCTCCAGAGTTTGCATACAAAAGATACAAAATCAAATTTCAGCTGGTTTCAGCTCTGTTCCATGGAAACGTCTACTGCACTTGGAAAGAATGGGTTCGCATCTGTGGTTCACCCTGTTGTTGTACCACATGTCATAGACAATGTGGCAGTTTTCTTGTTTTTAATTCCGTTCTTTGAGGATTAGGCATTATAGATTAAAACATTCTATGACCCTCGATCTAATAAGTGTCTATTAAACTCAAAGCTGCTTTCATTGCCTTTCATATTTAAAAATAGGTTTTTGATTATAGTGACAAGTAAAAATAATGCATGCAACAAAAGTACATGAATTGTGTTCTTCTGCCTTTAATGATAACATTTCAAACAATCTAAAAACACCAAGTTTGCAATGAATAATTTCTTATTTGGAGTTGATTAAATGTTATAAAATAAATACATTTTATAAAACATGACTTCAAAATCACTAATAACTGATATGCATGTTTGTACTTTTATAGAGAATAATATTTCTTAAACCATAGGAACTGTAACCAAACTAAATCTAAAGATATTACAATCCACAGTATGCTCCTTTGTAAAATCCTATTAAGATGTATTGAAGGGATTTGGGATATTACAATTTTGATAAGAATGTCTTCAAAATGTCTCAGGGTAACCAAAGGGTTTACGTTCTGAAATGCTAAGCTAGGTTTTCCAAGTGAGACCATTTCACCAAAGTGAGTAAAGGCTTTGAATGTTTGTGCTGTTTTTATCTTTTCATATTAACTTCTTGAGTTTCTGTTCAACTCTGATAGTGTACTGTACTTGCATGCTCCTGCACGTTCCAGAAATCCCTTGTCAGTCAAACAGTTTGTCCAAACTGCGACTTCTGAGCTTGAGTTTCTGTGGATGGGACTCGTTCTCACGGCATTTGTTTCTAACAAACTGTTTGTGAGACTCACTGGAGCCTAAAATCTTTCACTGTCGATGACAGCCTTGGTATTTCAAAACCGCACTTGGCAACTTCACACTTTGTTGCATCAAGTGGAAGTGAGAGTTACCTTTTTGAATGTTTAAAGCCCATTTTCGATGCACTGTGTTAGGGTGAAGAGGTTCAAAGCTACTGGTCACTTTGCTTTTTCATTTCATGGCCGAGTTTTAATTCACTTCCTGCTGTTCTATAGCTTCCACAGTTTGAATTGAAAAGGAACAGAAAGACTGAGTCTACATTTTCTCAAATGGTAGGGATGGTGTACTCCTCTGCAGCAGAGCTACTGACTCCATTAAACTGCTAACACAGCAGGACTTTTACATTACAATGTTATCCACTGCAGCTTTAAAGCAAAAATCTCTCTTTCTTTGCCATTCAAGGTCCTCGGTGGGCGTCATGGAACCTCGGGGTGTTCATGTGTATCCGCTGTGCTGGCATCCACCGCAACCTGGGCGTCCACATCTCCAGAGTCAAATCTGTCAATCTGGACCAGTGGACACCTGAGCAGATCCAGGTATACATAACAACACACACACACACACACACACACACACACACACACACACACACACACACACACACACACACACAAAAAATACTTGAGCATGGAAGTGACAACTTTAATGATGAAAGTCCATGTTAGTACTGTTCTCACTGCTTCTCACTACTGTTGCTCAGTAAGTAGTAACTTAGTAACTTAGTTCTATGGAACTGGTCATTTCCATAGACTGTATAAAGATGGATGACATGACGTTCAAGTCGAAGTGAAGTTAAAACATCTCGGCCGCTCACTATGAAAATTTTAATCAGGATCAACTTTTTACACTTGAGACTGGAACAGAAGTTTTTCTTTAACCCTTTGAACCGATTTGACCCAGTTTGTGTCAGAAATCTCCTCCCTTCTCAGATCCACAGTCAAAATAAAAAGTCATCCACACACTGCTGGAATCAGTGGAACTCTCCAGTGATAACAGTATCTTTGGTGTTCACAGCGAAAGTCAGTAAATCTACATACAGATTGTATAAAAAGGACAATCATGTCCAATAATGTATGCAAATGTAGATGTTTCAGTATCATAAGTTTTGCTGGTTTTGCTTTTGGTGATTACTGATTGAACATTCATGGTTACAATGGGAACAGGAGCTGCTAGTGTTTAATACAGCGAGTAATCAGTGAAGTCTTTTCATGGTGCAGATTTACATCAACGTTTACATGAACCAAAGCATGATGGGAACTGTAATTTCATCCCAAATTAACATAAAATAAAAAAATCAAGAGGAGTCACTAAATCCATAAAATATATGTTTTGGTTCCACACTACCTGTAACCAACCTTATTACCTGGCCTCTGATGTTCTCTATCCAGTCATATACAGAGATTTGACATGCCTTGAAAATCTTTGGACATGCAGGGGGAAAAATCAATTTGAATACTAATTATTATTCATTAAAATTGAGTGGCAATTAAATTACATTTTCATAAAAACATTTGTACATGCCTTGTACCACTAACATGCCAATTGAGGGCATTTCAGAGTTAAAATAACAATATATGGAGTGCAGCGCAGACGTGTTGTGCCATAAACCTGTTAATAGAGCAAAAACAGTTGTGTTCTGAAAGGGTTAAATAAACCAGCAGCAGGTCTATGTAAGGTGGCCTCACACTGCAACACAAATGCAGTATTTATTATGCATTCCAGTGGACTGTATACATGCATGCATACACACCCACGAATAATGTAATGTAATGAAGTGTAATTAGTCTGTGTATCAGTGTATTTTGTGGTATCTAGCATGTCACGTTGATTCATTTACACAAGTGTGTGTGTGTGTGTGTGTGTGTGTGTGAAACTCACCTGAGCATGCCAGTGATTTAATCATCCAGTTATTTAATATATCCAATTGTTTGGTGTGTACTATTGTAAAGGTGTGTGTCGGTGTTATTCTTTATTCCCATCCATCAGCTCAGTGTGAGTAGAAAGGCTCTCTCTGAATGTTAATCACTGTTTTCAATCACTAATTCCTTCTGGATGGCTGATTATTCCGACTCCATCTCCTCCACTTGTCCTATCACCACCCATTTATCACCCCCTCTTAATTTAGCCTTGACACATACGGCCAGTGTCTTGTTCACTCGCTGTGTTCGTGTGTGTCGAGTGTGCATGGGAAGGAGTCGGCGGGCAAATTGAGTTGAATGCAAATGAGATGAATGAAAGGACTCGCTGTGTGTGTTAGACGTGTTTTTAAAGGCATTTTACCTTCCTAGTATTAACGCCACATTCTTCTTTCTTTCTTCCTTTCTCTCCTTGCAGAGTATGGTGGACATGGGCAACGGCAGGGCCCGGAAGCTGTATGAAGCCCACCTACCAGAGAACTTCAGACGGCCACAGACAGACCAGTATCCTCCCCGTCCTGCCTGCCTGTGTGTTGGTATCTGTGTGTGTCATCGGCCCCAGCATTTATTCAACCCCAACTTCGTTTTAGTAAATACATGTCACCATACATTGGTAAAAATGAAGAGTGCTCTGATCAGGATTTTTGGGTCTTGCTCTGGGTCCGGGTCCGGGTCTGGGTCCGGACCGCTGATAACAGTCGAGCACCCTTAGTAAATACTCCCTGCCATTGAACACTTGCACTTGCAAGTGCATTAAAACTGCCTGTCACCATGCATTTGTATAAAGCCCTCCGTCATCATACACAGTCAGTGCTGATTTGCATAGCAAGTCCGTGTATAACCATATATGTCACCCCATATTTACATACAAATGTAAAAGCTCCCTATGTTACCATATATTTGCATACAAACTCTCAATGTTGCCATAAATTTGTCCAAAAATGACTCCTGACTAATGAGAGGAAAAACACAACAACATAAATGATATACTTTTCCTTTCATCTGTTTCCTTTCATTTGTCACCCAGATTATTATGTGTTTTGTTTCACCTCAGCCTCTGCTGGAGGGATGAACAGCAGTCTCCCATAAGAGATTTTCTCCTGGTTTTGATGATGGTGACATGATCTCCCATAGGTGTTCAATTGCTTTGAGATCTGGTGACTGTTAAAGCCGTAGCATATGTTGCACATCATTTCCATACTCGCTGAAGCATTTAATGACTGCTCGCGCCCTGTTGATGGGGGTGTTGTCGCGGCGGAAGATCCCACTCTCATCGTGACAGAAATGTTTCATTACAGGATGAAGCCACTTTTCCTCTTGTGGTCCAGGTCAACTGTGCTGCTCATGTTACAGAGCACCTCTGTCCTCATGCAGCATCACTGGGTCGGGTGTCATGGTGTACTGAGTACACTTCTACATCACCACAGCAAGGTGATAAGTTAAACCACTAGATGTGGAATCACATAATTTTTTTTCATATCAGTAGATATTGATTATTATCACGATACTTGTCAAATCATTATTTCTTTCAAGTTCAAAGGCTGATCTTTGCTCCTGAGTGAAAACAGATGATTAATTGTGGTTTTAAACAATTTTTAATTATATTTTTATTTTCAGAAACTGCTGAAGTTGAGTGACCTTTCTTGTCGACAAGCTGGTCATGGGCACTGCGTTTTCTTCTTTGTTGCTTATTTCGTTTACTACAAGCCTTTTAGCCACTGTGGCTATACGCATATCTCCATTCCTGCAACATAACTGGGTCTTCATCTTCTTCTTTTTCTGTTTAATGGCAGGTGGAAACTAGCGATTAAGGTGCATTAATTTATCCTGGTGTGTGGGTGGTTAATTATAGAGAACATTTATCAAACATTTGTTATATTTATATTGAGGAAAATGAAATCGCGCTTATTATCATTATCATTTTATTGCCCTATTTACTGTACAAATCAAACTATCAGTACATTTTAGAGAGTGTCTTATGTCACAGCCATAAAAACGTATGATGTTTATGTTAATGAGCCATCAGATCATTTGTAAAAGCTTAGAGAAGAGTCACCAGAAAATGAAGTTAAATCATAGGCAAAACAAAGTAATGCAGGTGGTTTTATTTATGGTAAGAGTTTTTCGAGTGCTCAGGACTGAGAAATTTTAATTTCAAGGACTGTTTGTCCTTGAAATCTCAGCTGACACTGAGGTACAGTCACAGCTGAGTCCTCAGCACTAACTGTTAAAAGCTGGAAAACCTCAGAAATATCTCACAATAAAAATGCAGATTGTTCTTTTCAGTGACATAGTGATCAAATAAAATGACTGAACGAGTAGTTTAATTTTGAGCTCTGTAATATTAGTGGTGAATGACACTGAAACCCAATGCTGTGTGCGCAGTATATCAGCAGACTGATTTGTTTAACCGAAGTTGAAATCGCTCCTTCTGAAATTTGTCAAGACAGAGAAATCACAGTATCAAATCCAACTCATTGTCATCATCAAACCTCTGCTTCTTCGGCACATCCCCAATTATTCCCAGCACCAGATAAGAAGTGACAGGCTCGCTACGTTAGCGTCAGCGCGCACATTTCGCCGGGACACCTCTAGCAGCGTCTGTGTATGCAGCGGCGTAACAGCGGTTTCCAGTTTGCCCTTTTCCACGATACAAGACAAGACAGCTGTGGTTAACGCAGCAGCATATGTTCATATTTCCACCAGCAGACTGAAATAAATAATCTCCCTGTTTGAAATGCTGCTCTAATACCCTATCTTGTATCTGGCAGGCCCATTTGTGCGGGTGGTCATCATTCTTCACTCTTTTGAAGTCCATTAGTCGTTCTGACAGCAGCGCCGCTGGCTGAAAACAGCAGATAACAGACCCAGGATTAGAGGAGCTACCGCCTGAATGTGTGCGAGCGTTTTTTTCTGTGTTCATTCTCACACATCATTTTGGCCCTGCTGTTTACCGATGGAAATGTCGAAGTTTGATTTTACCGCCATATTTGCTATTTTCTTTTTCAACTCCTACATTAGCGTGTGTGTGTATTTATGTTTTCCCATGTTGTCTATTTGCAGTCAATGCAGTTTATACTGATTTTGGAGAGTAGAGTTTGACTAATATGGCTGTTATGTTTGGACAAATTCTTGGATCCTAGTTATACTGATGAAATATAATCAATTTAAATAATTATGTGACACTAGAATTGAATTTATATTTGATGCGAGGGGTCCTACGGCATTTTACATTATTTACATTCATTCATTTAGTTTGTGATATCAGCGATGGGCTATGCATGTACTTGTAGAACTGGAGTTCCACCTAACACCTAACTTCTGTTCTGTTTTAGGAGACTGCTGCTGTGCAGGGAGCAGCAGATGATAACGGAGTCCAGCTTGCCTCGTGTTGTCTGGCATCAAAAACCTGTTGAGGAAAACACAAGCAGCCCGAGCTTCTTGTTATCTTCCTGTGTTATCTCAGTAGCTGCTGTAGCCCCAACGTGTAGCTACATTTTGTTGGATGTGCACGTCGGCTAAAGCCTATGGCATAGCTACTGTGACTAGCTACTGTGACTAGCTACTGTATGTGACTAGACTTTAGAGTTCCATAAATAACACAGACTAGTTCCTTGTTTTCCCTTGAAGTGTTTATTAATCAACTTAACTAGTGACAGCTGGGTCCCGCTGCCTGCCACCTGCACTGCTCAGGAGATATCTTTCACTCACAGCTGGAGCTCTGCTGAAGCTTAGATCAGCATGACACTCACCCAGATTATTCATCTGCATTCGAAAGTATCTGGTTCTTAGATAAAAGGTCAACAGGTACAAGCCTGTGTACATGACGTCGATGTAGAAGCTAACTATGACTCACAACAGGAATTTTAGCACCGAGCTTAAAATATGTGCTTTGTTCTTAACTGTAAGGACGAAGCGTTTTGAGTTTGCTCCTGTTTTTTCTTGATTTTTCAGAAACTGCTGGCCATAACATAAACCTACAGCATGGTTCCGTCATCCGGGAGAGTCCCGTCTATCTCAATTCAGTAAATCTGAGGAGATGGTTTAAAGAAAAGATTGAAATGGGAACACAGAACGGGGAAAAACACTTCGGGAGCCAGTGGTCCCACTTTTCGACTTTATTCAGTTCAATTAGTAACCTCACGAGGAGCCTCCTTGTGCTACACGTTCTTTAACAAATCCAAAACGTTCTCTCTCAACGAATGTCTACAGCTAACTTTTAGGACATGTGTCATGCAAAGCCTTCTAAACGTGGTATGTAGTATCTTCACAACCACGGCCCTTTTAATTGCTGTCATACATCAATCCATGTGAGGTTTATTGAAAATAATATGATGGAGTCTTAACTGTGGCATTGGTATTCGTGCAGCACTTTACACAAGTATTGTGGAAATAATCTTATGTCCAGGGTATATATGCTAGGTCCTCCTGCTGAAAACCAGTATGATGTGGAGGGCTGGACTGGATGTCAAAGGTCAGCAGGGACCATATATCTGTCTCTCTGGTCTGTTTGGTGTGTTTTGTGCCGTCCATCTTCGGCATGTGTACATAACCACCATGTCATTTGGCACACATTTATCCACTGCACTCTTTGTAGTGCTGTGCTGAGTATCGTAGTGTAGCATCTGTTCCGCTGTTTCTAGTCAACAGTAATAAATGAGAGCGTGTTTGAGATGCGGCTCCAGCAGCCTGCCTCTTCCAGCATATCATAGCTCATAGCTCGACTCGTGCGGGTGGTCATCATTTTTCAATCTTTTGAAGTCTATTACTCGATCCGACAGAAGCGTCGCTGCTGAAATGGGGAGATAAGAGAGTTGGGATTAGCGCTGGTGGCGTGTGTTTGAGAGTGTGTGAGTCGGAGTTTGCGGGCGTGTGTGCGTGTGTGCGTGTGTGCGTGTGTGTGTGTGTGTGTGTGTGTGTGTGTGTGTGTGTGTATTTTGACAATGGCAAGAATCCTAATGTAAACACCATGACCACCTAAACATTTATTATTGAAACCAGTTTTTTTGTTAGAACTTACTGATCCATCACTTTGACTGAACAACAATAGTAAAGTCAGTGACACCATGTCTTTCATCAGCGTCGCCACTGTCATGACACTTTGAGAGAAGCATTGAACACCGGGATTAATCCTCCAGAAAGTCAGGGGATACACTAGAATGTCTCTTCTTCCAATTAGTTTTTACACAGGCTTTCAACATTTGTACACAACTTTTTCTTACCATTTTTGCCTTTATTTGTTGCTGATTGTGTATAGGTAGCTGTAGTTGCTGGGGATGTCGCAGTTATATGATACTGTACGCGTCTTAACCGTTAAGCTGCGAGGATACCCCAAAAGTCATAGACTTTAACACCAGTGAATTCAAAACTTTCTAATTTAGGCAACTGATTTAGTCTGACTGTGTAGATGCAGTTGATTGGAAGTTCTTTATGACAAGTTTTTCATTTGATCTTGATAGACTGATGGGATTTGCTTTAAACATTATGTTAGCATTTTCTGACCTGATGTCCCCATTGGCAGGAAGAGTCCCTTCTTAAAACATTACAACTGTTGGATTCATATGAACCATTCCTGATCTTTTGGCACAATCGTTAAGGTTTGGTTGGTTTAGGCACAATAACTACTCAGGAATAGGATAGGGAAAGATCCTGGTTTGAACTGAAACATTAAATCGTGCTCTCAAAACTTTGTACTGTTTGCACACATCAGTTACCTTGCGATGGTAAATAATCCACAAATTTGACATTCGAGCAAATGACTGGATGCTCTTGTTTTACTTTGGAGGACAGTCTCAATTTCTAACACATTATCTCCACCTATATTTCTATTCTTATCCAGGAACTGAAATTGGCAATGCCCTAATCACAACTTCTATTTTATTGAAAGCCTGTGGTATCCAACACCCATCAAATCAGGAAAAAAGGATGTTTTTTTCCCCAGTATTCCTCGAGCACTACAGTATGTTAATAACCCTCGCATTTGTACTGAATGTGTCTGTCGTGTGTGTGTGTGTGTGTGTGTGTGTGTGTTTTAATAAATGTTTTGATATTTTTGTGCAGTATTTCAGTCCTTAATCCTAACCCTCAGAGCGGTGGAGGTCTTTATCCGAGACAAGTATGAGAGGAAAAAGTACTATGACAAGGAGGCCCTGGCTGCAGCTCCAGTGAGTATCAACCACACTTCTTCTTTTTTACATGTAGAATTTTGGCCTGGCACTCCATGCTATTGTTAGACCTGTGTCCAGAGGTGCCATGGTTGCATCAGTTGCTGTTTGCTGCATATGTTGGATTATAAGACTGTATCTGTAGACGGACAGCAACTCAAAGGGTCATTCCCGTATTCTAAACCTGGGTCCTATTTATACTTATTTGGGGTGTAAATGACTAATAGGTACAAAAGGTTTTGGAATTGGTCCAATAGATTGCCTCAGCAGGCAGCTGCGAAACGGGCTGCAATGGCTGCAATGTAATCCTTGTGGGCAACAGCACCAGTAGAAGTACGTCTATTAAACAGGCTCAGACTGTTTTTCAAAGTGTCTGACAGCATTATGGAAAGGATCCCTACAGAGACAGACTGTTTGTTAAAGAGTAAGATCCTTTTTGTTTAACCAGAAACAGAAGTCTCTCTCTGAACTCTCATGAGAGCTGAGTTGTTGGAAGAAGAAGTCGGTGTTTCTGTTATGTGTAATTATGTAAAAATAGGGGCCAGGTTTAAAAGCCCTTTTTTAAATGCAAAATTACAACTTTTCTGTCCCCTTAGCATAGTTATGTTTTTGTGGAAAGTCCACCAAGTGTTTTAACATCCTAACATCAACATCTTTAATTTAGAAGACTTCATATTAATTATAAAATATAAATGATTTCCCATCTCCTGCTTTTTGGCGAGAAACTGAAAATGAATGCTAAAAGACTAAAAGCAGCATCACAGAGTGTATGCATGCATTTTTTTGGCTGCTGTGGTGTTAAAAGTTTTCCTGACATAAGACATTTGAATGAGTTCCAGCACTGACTTGTTTGTGCCAAGGCCTCATGGTTGGCTTCCAGTATCTGTGTCTTTCACTCCACTATCCTGTAAAGTTTGTATTTTTACACTCGCTGACCATCTCTGCACTTTAATCTATCACACTGGGGATGTTTTATAAGCTTAAATGTGTGGAAAGGCAGCAAAATCCCTTTCAATCCTGATTTCAGCCCAAACAACACAGCATTATTGGATCTGATACCAAGAGGTGGTGCACACACTACGAGAGAATAACCTTTCAAAAGTACTGTAATCGTCTGATACAGGTCTTCATCAGTAAGTGGAGCTGTTTGTTGAATCGTCTTTTGTGCGGATGATGGGAGAGAAAGGATGTGATTGTGTAGGTGTGTGTGTGTGTGGGCGGCGTGGGTGCACATTTCCTTGTCTTGTTTCCAGAGAGATTATCTGTGTGAGGTGTGTGTTTTTGAGTCGGTTGCTTCTATACTGCGAGTTATGCAGGGCAGTGTGAACGCTCACCAAAATGTGTGTATGTGTTTTCACTTATAAACCCTCCTGTGTTCCTCACAAAAATCGACCCTTACACTCCTCAGACATTTCAGATCTGATGCACTTCTGTCACTCTGTTGTTGTTGTGTGTTGCATTGCGAGTGACACAAAAGATCCGATTTGAGCGTCCGGACTGAGGCGTATCCAGAGAAATCCCATTGGAATCGCATTTCAAACCGCCTTTAAATGTGGCTCGCATTTCATGTGGGGTGTTTTTGCTGTCCAGACTCAATCAATCAATCGATGTAAGCTATCAACCTTTTACGAAACACACACACACACACACACACACACACTCAGACCAAATACTGTGGAATAATAGGAACGATGCAATAGAAAAGCCCTGCCAACTCACTCCACTCAAGCTAGCAAGGCTACGAGCTGAAAGAAAGGTACATACAAACACATGAACTGAACAGCATTTTTCAAACGTAGCAGGAAAGTGAAAACCCTCTGAAACGTAAACACCAAATGTGTGACATTAATGCAAAATGTCAGGATCACAGCAGTCTTTCTGGCACATCTTCATTTTATCTCTCTGTTCCTACCTCTCGTTGTCTCTCCATAGTTTCCCTCTGTCTCTTAAAAATCTCATTGCATGTGTTTTCTTTGCTGTCCAGACTTTCTACAATCAATCTGGATTCTATGTGGAAATGCAAAAAAATGAATTTGGGCTGGCAGTCTGAACGAGGCCAAAGTAAAACAATAAAATAACTAACAACATGCTGTTGTTTTAAGAAAATAACTGTTTGTCACGGTCTATCGACACGACAACCTTGTGACTAACTTGTAAGGTGCAACCTGTTTTTACTAAGTTAGAGCGTAACTCCCATGCTACGTTCAAACTAAGCCATGTTTGAACTTACTCATAGCTAGATGTCTGCAAAATGTTTAACAAGATCACTTAAAATAACATGGCTGCTTGTTGTTGCTTGTAATTGGCCCTTTTCACAGAAGACATTTTGACATGTCAGTAGGAAAAAGTACCGGTGTAAATAATAAAACGAATGATGGCTGAATTCCATTTAGCTGCTTCAGTTTCAGAGCCCTGGTATTTTGCATGCTCACTGTCACAATGGGTCATCAGAAATCTATTTTCTGTAGAAAGACTGACACACATAGCTCACATTTAGAAAGCTGTTACATTATATTATATATTAAATGTGATGTTGTATTAATTGATAATACCTACAGTACCAGTCAAAAGTTTGACTTAGTTGTCCACTCACGGTAAAAATGACAAACGGCTATGAAGTCGTGTCTGATCGAGGTTTTGACTGGTGACAGCTGTGCAGCGTAGCTTCTTGAGCTAACGTTAGCTGCACAGACTAAATACTGGAGGTCTCTATTCAGAGGTTTTAAGGTGATTAAGTTAATAACAATATAAAGATGCAGCCCTGCCACAGAGTTGTTTCTTTCTTAACAAAACCGTGTTTACTTGAGCCTTCATTTTTTTTAATGTTCGATGTAATTCTTAATGTAAATAGCTGCTCTTGTGATTTAAGTCACAATCGCTCAACACAATCAGTGATTGTCTTTCAAACTGTGATATTGATTTGAGCCCTGATGTAGGCTTTCAACGTTTTACAAAACACACTCACTCTCAGACTAAATACTGTACATCGCACTGCGATGGAAAAGCCCGGACAACTGGCGGCCCGTTGTGGTTCCACAGCCACTCGCTCCACTCAAGCTAGCGAGGCTACAAGCTTCTAGAAAGGTACACAAACATGAACTGAATATCATTAAAAAGAAATGTTGCAGGAAAGTGAAAACACTCTCAAACATAAACACCAAATGTGTGACATTAATGGAAAATGTCTTGTTTCTCTGGCACAGGTTCATTTCATCTCTCTGTTCCTTCCTCTCATTGTCTCTCTTCTTGTTTGTCTCATTCTCTTCGTTCTGTTTCTCAGTTTGTCCTTTTTCTTTTTTCCTCTCGCCTTCTGCCTCTCTCTCTCTCTCTCTCTCTCTCTCTCTCTCTCTC
>JAVQJL010080193.1:0-23069 GCA_036024295.1 Nannoperca obscura
CAGGACTCAACCTTCACAAGTGAGTCCAGCCCTGACAGACGGACAGGTCCCTCTTCTCAAGGCGAGTCGTCTTGTTGCGTCTTTAGTTGACTGTGTAGCTGTCCACAGTGTGCACAGAGTTCTCTGAGGCACACGTGATGAACTGCAGCCAAAGTGGACCTCTGCTTGAGATAATAGGGAAGTGCTTTCAAAGGGTTTGATCCACTGTGGAAAAAGAAAACAACAGGGGTGTAAGGATTTGGGAACATTGTAAACAAACAGCAGGGTAACATTGGGCAGCTATCTTTTTACCTGAGCAGTAATGTAGCACCCAATGATGTCAGGACTTCCAGAAAATGTAATCGCATTTGCACTTAAACGACACAAATGCGCAATGTAACATTTTACCAATAATGTATAATACTGTTAGTCAAGTCCGTTATCAGGCAAAGATGCAGTGAACTAAAACCCCTATCAATGGTTAATTAACCCCTGCTGATTGATTATTACATTATTGGGTTTTATTACTTATTGTCAATCAGGTTATGTACAAATTCTGTTACATTTTCAGGAAATGAATGGCTGCTACAGGTGATATTTTTAGGGTCACCTAGTTGTAGTTACATGAGAAGAACTTCCAACAATCATGCTTTAATCAAAATATGAAGTGTAAGTTGTGAGCTGTCACTTTGATTGTGTTCTTTTATTGGGACTGGAGAAAAAATGGCCTTATCTGCAGGTCTTGAAACATCTTTAAAGCACTGAATTTGGTTCTCTCAAAAAAGGTCTGAGGGCATATCAAAGTCTTTTTCTTGGCTGCCATCGACACTAACGTTAGTTATGCATTTCTGTCGGGAGACGTGACATGGGATGGCACTGCAGGAGGCTGTTCAATCCCTTCTTGGAAGACGTGAAAACGTTTTTTGATTGCCCTGTATGGTGTCTTAAGGTCCTAAAACAATCTTGGATTTGGTGAAGTGTCTACAGCATCCAGCACAGTGGTTAGTTGATGACACTACTGCCAGAGGAATCAAAGCTGAGGACATGATGCGAGGCTGTTACACAATGAACAGCAACACAGTAACCTGGAGTCATTTCACTTCTTTTTCATAACGTGATGTCCAAACCAGCATCCAACTGCTCCTTTGTGTTATGGCCGTTTAATGAAAGCAGTGATTATGAAAACAAGATCATTAAGATCTCAATTTTGACCAAAATAATTGTGACAATAGTTTTTGACATGATCTAGCAGCCCTTATTCCCAGTGTAAACAAGCTGATAATCTTAAATTAGCAGAGATAATGTTTGCTAATGCTAATTCCCCTTTGTAATGTTGCTCTATAGCCATTATGTTTGCCGCCACCAAAAGGCACATTTAGCCTACAGAAGCCTGTGTAGGCCACCGTGTATAACACTAAGCATTGTGATAAGGAGTTGTAATTGCTGTTTAGATGTATTGCTTTTTTTTAATAGCTATTTTTATTGTAGCTATTATACAGTCACACACTCCTGCCAAGACGTCCTCACCTCTGAATAGTTTGGAAGATAGAAAGAAGCTGTAATAGCTTGTTACTAATGCTGATTTGAGTTTAACCGTGGGAGCATGAGGATTAAAGGCCTGCTTTACTCTGTTCAACTGTATTTCAAGGCGAGCGGAAAAATAAAATGCATCAAAGAAAGACATTATCACTTGATAACACCACATTTTCCTAAATCACCACCTATCTATCTGGGGATTTTAGATCCTGTTCTTGTTTTGATTAGTTCGAACTGCTTTAATTGTCAGCTTTCAGATTTAATGTCGAAGCCGATTACAAAATGGTGACACCCTAAGCATCACCCTCAGGACAGCAGGCGTCTTACCATTCACCACGACAGCGTGGAGATGTCAGGGGTCGTTCTCCTTCTTTACCGTCACATCTCCGTCTCCGGCCAGAATGGTTGAGATCTCTCCCTGCATGAAGGCCCATGGCACGGTGGATCCAGCCAGGGGGCAGCGCTCTCCACTGGGGCAATACACCTCCCCACCTTGGCCTTGGCTGCGGATGAAGCCTCGGGTACAGGGGAAGCAGAACTTGTGGTGGGGGACGGAGGGACACTGGACAAAATGAGTGTCCTCCAAGCGCTCTCTGCAGAGGGTGCAGCAGAGCAGAGTGCCCTGAGCGCTGCTTGTAGACTCCCCAGCACTGGCGTTGCTGCTCGGCCCCACCGCACTCATACTCTGCCCCAAGGCTGCCTGGGATACTGAGGTGGAGGCAGTGGAGGGGCTGCTGCTGGTGGGGCGCCCGGCTGAGGAGGAGTGGGCCGTGGACATGCTGGGGCTATCTCTGGCCATCTGGCTGGAGCTCAGGCTGTCTGCGACTCCCATGAGTGCTGAGATGGGCGAGGGCTGGCTGTGTAAACGGGGTGGGCCCTCTTGGGGGGCAGCCATGCCAGGAGGAGGTTCCATGCCTGCGTAAGCACCTCGGGGCCAGGGCTCCCTCGCTGGGTGATCAGGCCTCCCTTCGCTCTCTCCATTCTCAGAGCCTGGAGAAGCCTTGCGGCGCCGAGTTGTGCCCTTGACTGGTACGTGGCGTCCGGCGGGTGCCATAGGCAACCCTGCATCTGGCTGTGGCAGAACCTCTGGGATCGGGGGCTCTTTAAACATACGCACACCATCATTCAACAGCTCAGATAGCCCACGCCAGTCTCCCGTGCCTTGCCGCTTCTCGTATTCCACATAGCGTAGACCAGAGTTCACCGCTTTACCTGCATCTTTGGCTGAGTCACGAAACATCTGCCTGACCAGGTCTGGGACTCCTGAGAAGATCATTCCAGAGCCGGCAGGGTACTCCACAAACACCCTCAGCTCAAACTCTGGAGTTGTGTTGGCGTCAAAGGCCAGAACACGACCCATCAGATTATGGTCTTTCCTGAAGCGCACGTTAAAGGGGACGCAGCTGCTGAGGGCTACAAGTACATCCCGGACTGCTTTGGGACGATTTGGCCAGCCTTCAACCCTGCTGCGAGCCACCTCGTTCAACTCTGCCATCACTTCATTGTTCCTCCACACTGCAGGATCTATACCAACCAGAGCGGAGGTGCTTGGTCCCACACCCATGGACACAGCCTGTCTTCTGACAGCTTCACCCATTATGGGGCCTGCTGAGACTGCAATAGGTGTGGCCCCAGCCCTCGAGCCTGATAATGGGGGTAAAAGCCCATGAGGGGCTGCTACTAACCCCTGAGCTATCAAGGCATGTGGTATCGTGCCATGAAGACTAGAAACTGCCCGACGAGTGTTTGGGCTCTGTCTGCTGCCTTCTGACGACACCACATCTTCAGCTCTGTGCAAGCCATTGGGGAGGCGAGAAGACACCCCATACTCACCCCTCCCCCTCTCTATACGCTCTCCATGCTGTCGGCCTGCCTCAATGGGCCCGGCCGGGCTGGGTTTGCCCTGCTGTGGACCCGGGGACCTGCCGTCTAAAACTCCGTGCGTGCTCTTCAGTTGCCTGGCAGTTTCAATGAGGAGCTCTATTCTGTCGGCCCCGTCGTAGTTGACACATCCCCGGCACACGGCCTCGCTGAACTCCCACAGCATGGCCCAGGGCATCTTGGGCAGATCGCAGAGGTAGCACCATTGCCGTCTAGAGGAAGACTGCGAGGCGGAGGACATGTTGTTTACAGGCCCTCAACCAAACTTTCTTCGGAGGCCTACACGTTACGGTCTACGTTTTCCAACAATTCTTCAATTCTCCGACGCCACCCGCCACATGACGCGCATTTTACGATGGAAATTAAACGCAAACTGAATTCAAAACACGACAACTGACGACAACATTTAAAAGTAAAAGACGGCTTCTTTCTCGATTTGTTCACGTCGGTCTGTGTGGAAGGAAGTAAAATGTCATAAGACACCGGAAACACCTACGCGACAGAGGCTCGGGGCACTATGGGAGTTGTAGTTCTTTCTTACGCCACCGCCGTCTCCAACATTGTAAATATTGTAGTACTGTACAAACAAGGGGTAGAGGTACTCAGAACAGGTAAATGAGACAGGTTCTGAAATAAGTGTTGCACCTCTTATTTTACTCGCATACTTTACTTAAACTGTTCGTTATGGGAGCAGGACAATAGCTGTTTTAATGCAAATAGCTACCTATACATGGTTTGAGTACGGTAAGGCTTGTAGTATTGATAAGATGTCATAATGACAAACGTAGCAAATTTCATCTGCTGATAAAGGCCAAAAGATGTGGCTGATCCTCCAATGAGGAATTTTGGATGTGCTAATAACTCACATGCATAATACTAGCGAATTTAAATAGCAATCTTTTTTGTTGTTGCTTTAACTATAGCACTTGTGAATACAAATTGTAATAGTGAACATGTTGCAGTGTAGTTGAGTAATCACTAGATTATGCGTCACAATCTGAGTGTATAGAGGCTGCTTTTGCCCGTCTTCTAATGCAGGTATGTGGGAACTGAAACTGAGAACTTTAGTTATTGGAGGGATTCCAGTCAAAGTCATTTTCACAGTATTTACTGAATAAAAGTGACACCTTGACATTAACAATCGTCTTCATGTCTGCCATCCTTCAATCTTCGTAGTGATAATCTTATATAGTCCAGGTATCGACGTATGGAAGGCACCCTAACCACTTCAGTACAAACACAGAGCTTCTTTTGTTTGAACTTGACAATTGTATGTATTTGTATATTCTCCATGAATGAACATTGATGTTTCCCTGTCAAGAGTGCAGGCATGATGAAAGATACAATACAACCCATGTCTGTGATGTGAACACTGGTTATATATCAGTATTCACATTGTTATTACTGTTCACTTTATTTAAAAACCAACAACTGAGGTCCACATTGAAATGTTATTTTAGGGTAGTGGGGTTTTTTCAAATCTAGTGTTGTGAACGTACAAAATAAACTACTGATTGAAAAACATGGTCAAAGTAAAGTAAACCATAAAAAAAATCATTGTTCAAGTAACATTTTCTAAAGCACAACAATCCTAGTTTTTGTCAATACTGATTGAATGTTTTAATGGGATGTGACAACTGAACTACAGAAAACTCTATGCAAAGACACAAAACATTAGAAATAGTTGGAGGGGGAGTATTTAGTTTAGTTGGCATGGTGTGTGGTTGAGAAACACAGCTTCAGTGTGTACGGGTAAGGCCCACCTGTAAGAAAAGAAAGAAAGAAAAGATGTACACTTTAAAGAGATGGCTTTATAACGTAAAGTAAATCATACAAACATGTAGTTATGTTAATGTAACGAGAAGAGAACTTACTAGGGTTTTTCATCTGGAAATGGTTCATCAGAGCGAGGGCTTCCATGGCATCATTGATGGATTCCCACTCCAGAAGGCCAGATGAACTCCGCTCACCTTTTGAACCACACAAGAAAACTCATTAGATTACCATAATACACGATACTCAACTGAACAAAACAAAGATCTGTATATGTTGTAAGATCACTCTCTAATATGCCTGAAGAAGCCAGCCAACAGCTGCAGCACAGCCAAAATTCCAATGTCCAAACCAAGCTGGAATGTGTGAAATGTGATTTTAACTCTCCTAACTAAAAACTACTAACCCAGTAAAAAAAAAGTATCCTGCTAGAACTAATGAAACTCTGCCTACCAAATTCAACAGCTAAGAAATGAATTTGGATTCCATTTTTAAATGATCTAGTTAGCAAACAACACCTTGCATTGATAAGAAGAGCTGGGGTTTGTGTAGATGTCGTCTTGTGAATCAGTTTGAAGACCAAATGCAATGCTTTGTTGGCAGCAGTTTCCCCCACCCCCATAATGTAAATATTAAGAAATGTATTGCTTTTTGTCTTCTTGCACACATCTACCTTCTCACTCATTACTGTTTAAAGCCCAGTTCAACAAAGCCAGTTCATACTATTATCCAGGCTGTAACTCACTCTTTCCGGTGAAAAGTTTCACACTTGTGGGAGTCTTAATTCCTAGTTCATCGCAGACCTGGAAGGAAAAGATCAGTGAAAATCCAAGGCGGTGATGATTTGTGGAACATCTACACTCCACAGATAAAACCCTGCTGGCTTTTCCTACCTGGTTGAAGATCTCTACAGAGATGTCAGGCTGTGCGTTAAAGAAGTGGAGGACGTTGCTGGGGTGCTGGATTCGGTTCTTGGCCGCCTGCTCTGGGGAGGTGAAGCGGTTATTGCGGGATCCATGGAAATCTTTGAAGCTGCTGGTGTTGTCCTCTAACTGGTAGCACTGTCCTGGTACAATAGCCTGCTGCTTGGACACACTGCCAAGGAAAAAAGGTCAGAGGTCTTACGTCTGCAAATCTTTTTTTCCTATGCATGTCTTACAATGGTTCGGACAGCTGCTCTTACCAAACGTTGAGTTTCTGTCCAAAAAGGAAGTTATTGTTGAGGTGAGTGATGGCCCTGTCCACAGAGTAACAGTCTCCCATCTCCACCATTGCTGCTCCAGGCTTGCTCTTCATGAACTTAATCTGAAGGAAGAACATGCAGTTGACTCACATGATTTTCATTACCCATTATTCTGTCATCTAGTGTCTCTGTACACTGATTTTTCTCGTTTCACTCCTGTGATGCACACTGTTTCAATACTTAATATCACATGACTGATGACGTCACTGGTGCTTCGGTAAGCGCTTCATTCAGTTTGACAGTTTTGCAGCTCAACTATGCGATAGGCACATTAGTGGGAGAAGAAGAGAAGCGAATAATAGGGTAATATGGTGATGTACATTAGAAAGACAATCACAGGTAGAACATTTCCTCCTGATACCAAGTTATAATGTAATGAAAGTAACACTAATTTAATGAATATCACTCTATTACATCACATCACGACTCATGAAATGTCACAAATATCAAACATTAAGTTTAACAACAGGAGCCCACAGTGGCACTTAATAACACGCAGGCTTCTTGGGCTTTTATTGCACACGAGACAAACTATTAATATAAGCGAGGTGTGGTGAAGCTTCAGCCCCAATCATGAAGGGCTGCTGCAAGTTTTAAAAGCCACCAGATGTCACTGTGTTTGCTGAGTTTGAAGCCTCGAAGCTTCAAAAGGCTTTATATGCCCATCACTTGCATTTATCCTATGAAATGTCCCAAAAATATATGGAATACAATGAAAAATGGCAATTTCTCAGTGACGTTTTCTAACGGTCTAAAACATAAACATATTCAACTGACTATCATGTATGACAAAGAATTTGTGTAGCTGGAACCAGACAATATTTAGCATTTTTTGAAGGACATCCAAATAGTGGCCCATTCACATTCTTATCAGTCATCACTATTAAACAAACGCATTCATTCCATCTGACTGTTTGGAAAGTCAAGGAGGATCACAATTTGGTGTCTAATGAGTCATGCCGTGTGGTTAGCATCATTTGACTCACCCTCTCTACGTTGCCGTAGAGGCAGAAGATGTTGAAGACTTTGTCAGCATTGATCTTAGAGGGCTCGAGACCATATACCATAAGAACCGGGGAGTCAGCGTGAGGTCCGTACTCAGGGGGTGGTGGTCCGTATCCAGGGCCATAGCGCTGGCTACCACGACCACGCCCACCCATACCTGGCCCCATGCGGTGGGGAGGAGGTGGACCGTAGCTGTCGTCATTGTAGTTATGATAACCTGCTTGAGGGCCACCTTAATTAGAAAAAAAACCCATCAGAGGTACAGATACAGAAATAGAAGGTGATCCTTTCTTCTGAATGGAAGACCACTTTCTTTACTAGATATTTACCATAATCAGGTGGGTGGTCTCCCAGAAGAGCAGGCTGCCTCTGGCGTTTGTTAGGATTGGCATTGGGATCTAAATAGTAAAAAAAAAGTTGCCTATCAGAGCTTCCTTGCTAAAGGTATTAAACAGGTAATGTACATGGGCTACTGTGTGCTACGGGACAAGGTTGTGATTGGCATGCAACAGAGAGGCAGATCTTAAGTGTTAAAAAATAATTCTGCAGGCTCTATTTGGCTTATCTAATACGTGACATAATGGAGATTTTTTTTAATATTTAAAGAGCTTTCAAACTTCTTAAAAGACCTCCTATATCAGCCATCCCAGAACAAACACACACACACACACACACACACACACACACACACCTTGTGAATTGTTCCAATTGCCTTCACCATCAGCATCTGTGCAGGTACACATATACACATGTCAAATCCAAAATTAACATTAAAGAAATATAAATTTGGCAACAATGAATAAACACATTTCTTCATCCTAAGCAATTATATGAAATAGAAACATTCAAGTGGAAGATCAGAGAGTAAAATATGCATCAGTGCAATGAGTAGCACTTGCAGTCTAAGTTTTATTGAAAACTAGGGAAACTATACAGTTATTACAAATCAGGATAAGACACAGGTATAACATCAGAAGTAAATAGAAATCAAGGACTTTGAAAAAAAGTACACCCGAATCGTAGGCTGGCTTAAATTCATTAGCAAAACAAGTGTACTGACATTCTCCACAACGGTCTATTTCTGTTGCAAAAAACAAACAAACAAAAGCTCTCCCACAAGCTCTATTCATCCAAACCCAGGCGTGCAAGGTTTCTGTGCATCAACAGCCACCCTTTTTATAGCCACTTACTTCATTATAAATACAGCATTTAATGTCTCATTATTTTTCAATAATTATTTTGTTCTTGTAGACTATAATTAGCAGCATATTTAATAGATATCAACATAAAGCTAGTTTTCAATCAGACCTGTAGGCAGTGAAGATTTTCCTCCTCATGACTATCACTTGTTTGTGACTTGATGTTTGTGAAAAGTCAGAATTGTCCACCTACACCGAATTTTGAAGAGCATCAATATGTATGAGCGCACTGGGAAAAAACCTTCATTGTTTCTTATGAAACATCCAAACATGTCAGCTTACACTACTTTTGGGAAATGCAGCCCTGCCATGATCAAAACAAGCACATTATTAAGTAGAGCAGTGTCAGATCCACACTGCCATACTGCTACACACCAGCAGTGGCCTGTCTTGGTATCACACAAACTTAATTCACATCTGTCATGTGAAACTGAATATTTTGGTTACAGTTAGCTTATGACATCAAATCTATTTTACACACCTGTGATATAAAACAGATATAGACATACAACCTTAACTGTAACATTCCTTTGCAGAATGTGTAGGATATGCATAAACACTGCAGGTACACACAGTGAGATTGTGCATTAAACACCATGAACAGTGCACTCAAACAGAAGTTAAGTGAAGTTAATCATACTAAATCAGTGACTGCTTACAATGTGCTCTGGATTGTAGATTGCCAGTTGGATGTGCCATTAAAGACACACACCAACAGGCAATACAACGGGACAAGTCTTCTAATGGATACTTTAATTACAAGCACCACTTCAACAAACCACTCTGCATGGGGTTTAACATTACACATACAATCTAATATATTCTGATAGTTTTGCTAGCACAAAGTGAACAGAAATAAAACCCTTAATCTTTGTTTCATTATACCTTTACAAACAAAACCTCCTGTCATTATGTGTCACCACCAGAACAGTACTAAAGCCAAATAAAAACAGCCAGCACTACAACCAAAATCCCCATCTGTAAAATAAACCTGCCTACCTCAACAGTTTGGGAAATCCATATTAGCTACTACTGCAGCAAATGTCAACTTCTCACTGGCTCCTCCCATTCCCTCAGATACTAACTTGCTTGGTAACCAAACAAGTATTTAATCAGACGGCCATACATGTAGCAAATTCTTAGAATATTTTATGAATAGAAAGTTGCCAAGAAAATTCAGAGCCTGTGTGTCGATTACATTATTGTTATTTGCTGGTGTTATGGGCCTATATCAAACTGTAATATTAACATGATGGCTCAACATTTTGCAGTCATGTTTTAGTTTCACAATAACTTTCAACTCTTAACCACCAAGTCAGATTATTCATTCATTTCTTGCAAGTACTTACAGCACCACACATGGAGCATGGGACACAGTGGGCAGGTAGGGGGCAGTCTTCAGCAAGGATGCTACCCGCCAACCTCTGACTCCAGCCTCAACTCATTCTCCCTCTTCAGTCTTTTCTTCCTTCTTTCCTTCATTGCATCCCCACCACCAGAGAGAAAAGTGCATCCCTCCACACGTCCATGCTTGGTTTTAACTTGCCGCCGGTTTGTTTTGAAAGTTGCAATTAGAGGCTCATTTCCAGCTTACCGTGCTCTGACCACAAAGCAGGACATTTGCACCGTTTGAGAGTGGGCTGCCTGTCCACAGACACACTGAGCCAAACCTGCATCACACGGGAGGCGTTAAAGGCATCACTATGGGCCAGTGCAAAAAAGGCAAAATGAAACAACGCAGAAACAACACAAGAACAGCAAAGAGAGGAGGAGGGAAATGGGGAGGAAGGTACAGAGAAAAAACAGAAAGTCCATAAATGTAGAAAGCTTTAGGAAAGGAGTTTTTATCTGTTTGCCTCTGTGCTTGTATGCTTGATAGGTGTTTGATGCTTGTGTCTTCATAGGCCCCCCTGTGGATATTTCTTCTCATGTAAAAATGGACACTCACATGATGCTTGCTTATGGTTTATTAGCTGACAGCCAGTTGCAAAGTGAAAAGGCATCTAGCGCTTGACAATAAGTCATCTGGAATATCTGCATGATGATGTGCTGTCATGGCGGGTCAGCTGTGTGTTGCCGTGGATGTTCAGCTCGTTGTGTTGTCATGTGTTCGGCACAGGAAGGTAGAGACGAGCGGTATTAACATCTGAGAGAGAGAGAATGGCCTTTTTGTTTACTGCCCCAGTATGTGGTGTCATCTGTTCCCTGGTCGGGCTGAGTGTGTCTGCAAACTCCTCTGTTGCTCCCTGTGGTTGTGTTATGCCAGGCACATCCCAAAGGCTAGGAGGCGTGGCCGCCAACGACCACACACCTGACTCCCGCCCTCATCATCAATGTGTTGTGTCAAAAGTGGTGACTCCTCGGGGTTCTGCAGATGAGATGTGCTGTACTGGTAAAGAGGTGGTGGCAGATGCTTATCAATCTATCAACATCAGTCTGTGGTGGATATGCGAGGTGTCTGTTCGCGTGGCCTTGGAGTATTTCTGTCCCTCAAACTGAATTGGTGGCTACTGTCCACCACCAAAAATAAATGGACTCCCATGTCAGCTGGTGGAGATAGGGGTGATGATGGACTTGGAATAAGGAAGTACTGAGTTGAGGTTGTGTTCCAGTATTTGTTGCCCCACTGTGTCCGATGTATGCCACAGAGCAGATTTATGTTAGTTGTGGCTGTGGGTGCTGTTATACTGTTGCTGTAGAAGCCGCGGTGTCTGCTTAGAGGTTGAGGTAAGCCTGTATGAGTTGGCACAGTGAGGACACAAGGAGTACCTCTGGTTCATAAGGCAGCACAAACTATAGAATATCAAGAAAGATGTCCGACACCTGTATGAACCTTGAAATGTACATGTTGTGGTCCTGGTTGTGTACAAGAGAAACAACTACATCATTTTCCAGTGTTTGATGAGAAAAGAAAATCACAAATGTCCTCCACACAGATGCACTAAATGAGTAAAAGTATTTGTCTGTAATTCAGTTTAAAATCACAGCAAAATTATATTGCTGTCCACGCACAAAATGTCATATTATGAACCGCAGTCTTCTCCATCACGCTCCTAACAATGTACATTTGAGTGAATGTTGTTTTTCCAGCTACCCTGAAATCTCATTAGCTAACAGTTGGCCTGCTTGCATTTAGCAGTAAGTGGCTCATTAAGTTCCTTTGCTGGATGTTTCAGGCATGCAATGATATTTTAGTTCTTGAGATTTAAATGTATTGTTTTTAGCGTTACATCAACAAAACACATAACAAATAAATGATGTACTCCCTACCTTTAAAAACCTATATTCACATTCTCTGCTGTTTGCCAGCTCATCAGTCACTAATACAGATTTCTTGGCACTACACACTGATTGGAAAGCTTAACAATGTAGATGACAATATCGTGTGTGTTTCGTAATATATGTTTTACATTAAAGGTCCCATGAAATGCAGAATGTTCAGGTCCACCATCATCGAATGTCTCGTTCCACCATCGTTTTATGTAAAACATACCAAAAAACAAAACCCATAATTTTACTAAAAATACACCATTTTGCTGACTGATTTAAATCTCATCAGGTACCATCCATCCAATAAAAATGTCATCAGATTGAGCTGCCATGCAACATCAGCAGCTACCGTCTCTGCAGATCGGAATGCAGACACCCCACAACACGGTGGGGTGTTTAATCTCCTACAACAGTGACAACTACTGAGTGTTTATTCTGCCGTTTATGCTCCACCTACCCTCAAACCCAGCCCCTCCCATCATGAAGTCCAACCCTCATGCAGAAATACTAGTACAGTACATCAAGTTCTCAGGAGTTGTTTCATGGGACCTTTAACCAGAGGTGTGCCTAGTGGTCTCACAAGTCAACTCAGCTGGCTAGTGCATTGTCTAATTTAAGCTGTGATAAAATCTCCACTATGTTTGACAGAATGCTAACAGGTGTGATAGTCTCTGTACGGTTTTCTGGATTAGATTAGGCAGGGATGTGAGGTTGTGCACCTGTGACATGCTCTATAGGGAATGTGATCCTACGTGAAGAATGCATATGCTCCTGTGACGGGTGCGTTTGGGCCTCTCTCATGCATGAGCCTGTAATTGAGCTTGGCTGCCCTTGAGGTTGCTCCTCATGCCCTTACTTTGAGCCTGCTGCTGTGTGGCGAGAAAATGCATGAAGACTGTGAAGGCATCACAGGAATACTGCCTCTGAACACAGAGCTGAGCAGCATGGTGAGCGGTGGAAGAAACCGTTCATCTGTGATCAAAGGCAATACCCCCAGAGGCAGAGAACCCTAACCATCCCATACAGTGGCATGAGAGGAAGAGAGGCAGAAAAAAGGGGGGGAGGAAGGGTTGGGGGACTGTATGTTACCTTGGCCACTGAGGTTGGGGTTTGTATAGTCCCACGTGTCCTGGTCGTTCTTGAAGACATTAAGGCGTGCTGGCTGTGAATAGGATTGCATTACAATCAAAACTAGTTTCCTCTCACTGATGTATAGAGTGCTGTAGGGATGGTGTATTTTTGTAGGCCAACCCTGAAGTTAACATCACCCTGGTTTCCTCGACAATAAGCCAATGGCATTTTTCCATTGGATTTTGGATTATTGCAGAAAATAAACTCTGTACAAACACAAGTTTATGATACTTACAAACAAAATGAGTGAGTTAGCAACTGCCTTTTTTAAGACATAGAAAAGCTTAAAAATGTACCAGTGTGGTATTTACTGGTGTGTTTTATGTGATAGAACAAAATGTGAAAGTCTCTTAAGCTCAAGCCACAGACCTTATTTTATGCATCTAACCAAAAACCCATTCAGAAATTCATTGATTTCCAGACGAGGGAACAAGAAGTGCAAACATGCTAATTCATTTGCGGGGTTTAGGACTCAACAGGCACAAACGTTGATTAGACACTGCCATGCACTTACCTTGGCATATTCGATCTTTAGAGTGCAGCAGCCAGAATAGATGTCAGCCCCATTCAGAGAGGCTTTGGCCCTCTGGGCACTTTGGACCGAATCAAATTTGGCAACAATGAGTTAAGGTGTGGTCTGATTATATTAAGATTTCTGAGGGGCAAAGTATAAATAAACATCAACATATTGTACAATAATAGTGTGTTGTAGTGTCGAATATATAAAGGAACATAGCCAATAAAAAAGGCAATCATTGAAAAGGATATTCGACCATGGCCTGAACACCATTCTTTCTGAAGATGACGATCCTCTGAACAGGGCCACAGTTGTTACAAATGGTGTAGAGCACATCCTGTAGAGGCACACACAAAAGTTCACATAGTACTCCTGATATAGTAAGCAGCCTTTATGCGACTACCCAGACCTTTAAAATATCACGTAAATATACTGCTTTGCTGACTGTTAGACATTTAAAATTGCTAGATGTTTGCCATTTCTATAAAAACAACCCAGTGACATCAAAGTGGAAAGGAAAATTCACAGTAGTTGTGAAATGGACATATTACGAAGAAAAAACTAAAGATTTTTATTTGCATTCTAAAACGAATAGGTCTGTATGCTTCAATATTAGTTAAGAATCACTACTCCTAACAAATCAAGTGTAGTGGGGAAAGAATGGATACAGTTTGGTGGCTATATTGGCTGAAGAATCTCTAATAAAAGTGATTTTTCAGCACACAGTGAAAATAAAATAATCTAATCCTGATTTTGAAGCCAGTTTCAACCTTGGCTCATATCTGACATTGAAAAACAGGCTTTAAATTACACATCTCAGAATTTGTAATCATACAGTAATGTATCCAGTTCAACACACTACTAAGTAAGTTATGATGCAACACTCTCACCGCACACAAGGTTAGTTTTAATAATCACCGTGGTGATAGGATAGATGGGGTTTATGATCGTGAGCAGCAGCACGTTGTTGACGCTCCGGGTGTCGTCTGAGTCTCCTGGCCTGGAGATCTTTTGGCTCGTGGAGTAATTGATGAAGGCCGGGTGGCCTGCGATGTAAACCTGGTTCTCTGCTGCATATGTAACAGCATTGCAGGAGCCATTCATGTCCTCATACTCCACCAGGGCCTGGCGCTTCTTGGGCATCATCACCACATAACTGTAAACAAATGTTTCAAGTAGGACATAATAGGACACAAAGGCTGGATTACTGAACCATGTTTCATTAAGGAGGTACTAAACACAAACATGTTTTTGAGCTGTAAACTCAATTTTAATATACTGTAATGAAACACATCAATGCTGGTGTTAATATTGAAATTTCTTACCAAATGTATTAAAAAAAAAACAATAACAATGATATATATAAATATATATTATTCCATGTGTTCAAAATGGCTCAATTTTCTACACATGAAAATTACTGGCGTAGTGCTGACAGAGTCAACTGGTTGGGACCTGTCTATGTCCCCTGACCCACACACTATGTAGCCACAAGGCCCCACCTCCTACAGTCGGTCCCTCACTCCTCTGTTGCAGTTTTTAAATATGCTGGAAGAGAGGGTTCAGGTTGAATTTGAGGGTGGAGTTATAATTTTGTTGAAATTGCAATTATGCTGACTTTGACTATAACTAGCTTGATTTGCATATTTTTGCAGCAACGCTGAAACAAGGGCTTCCCGGTAATGAGTGGCATGAGTGAAGAACTGACAAGATTTAACATTCAAATCTGCAGCTCTACACAGCTTTTAGCCAATTGTTTAGGTTTTCTGGCCTGCACACAGTCTGTATGGTTGAGGTTTATTCAAACAATAGGCAGCCGTTTACCCCAGGCAGGCTCAGATAGCTGTGTGTGCTACGTGCCCTGTATGGCACAGCACAGATATGGAGTCAATGAGTGGCTGGTGAAAAATCCAGCATCTAACAGGCTAAAGACCACCATAGTTTCAAAGGATCTGGATAACTCACCCAGAGTTAACAAGAACATGAATACTGGACTCTAACAGTGCTCTCTCTCTCATATGTTAAGTCCACAACTATTTTCTAACAGAGCAGCCATAGCAGCTTGATAGGATGACAGTGGGTAAGGTCTGTCTGCGAGAACATTCATGATTCTTATGTCATCCGGATCCTTGAAACCTTCAGCATGAGAATCACACCACTACAGAATACAGTAAATACTGTGAGCAGACACACAGGGTTGCTTTCTTAGCAACCCTGTGAATAAAGGCATTCTATTCTATTCTACCTGATGGCCCCAAATTCCTGCAGGGCCTCGACCAGGTCAGCCTCCATGATACCGTCCACCAAGCCCCTGATGTGCACCACCGGGGAGGGTAGCGGTTTGTGGGGGTCATCGTAGCTCTCCTGAAAACGAAGCACACAACATGACGCTTGTAGGATGAGAAAAGACTTCTGGCGCTGGAGATAAGGGGGTGGAGCAGCAGACCGGCAGAGAGTCAGTAGTCAACCGAAAGTCAGTAACGTTAACTAACGTTCAAATGAACGTTAAACACTGGCCTGACTCAGCGACCAATTATTTGTATTCATTTGTACCGATGATAATTAAATAAACACAATTTCTATCAATACACTAAGGGCAGGTATATACCGTTGAGTAGTTAACGTTATTTAAGAGAAACTCTGTGCCCGCTATACCGTTGTACTAGCTAAACCTGGCCAAACTCGCATTAACGTGAAATGGTTTGCTTCGGTTAGCTACTTAGCCTTTCATCTCTTATAACAGCAAAACCTAGCACCGTTTTAGCATAATAACACCCCAACTACCACGCCAAAGAGGAAACCATCACCGTTGTCATTCCTCCGTCCTCAGTTTTCTGTCTTTTCGTTGCTCTGCCGCCTTCTCCGTAGTATCGGCCCGCAGCAGCAGCCATGTTGTCCTGTCCCCTGTGCCGGGCTACTGCTGCGTTCATGATGTGTGGGAATAACGAAATACTGTTTGTGTAGCAAAGTAACGACTCGGGTTTCCATATTTCGGTGTTTAAAGCTGTAAATACGTTTTTATTGAAAATTTCAGAAGGTGTTCCCTAAATATATATTTTTCTGCAGATGGGACTAATATTGAAATAATTATAAAACTCTATACATGGATGCGTCTCCTCCAGTAACGTTTAATAAATGTAATGATCACAGCATGACTTTTTAAAGAACACGTTTAATCTTAGTTTGGTTAATCTTCTCAAAATGCGACCTGAAAACCAGTTTGACTTGTTTGGACTAGCGTGCTTATATGTTTTATTTATCGTAAAAGGTAATAAATCAATAGTTAGATAGGTTTACTGTCCCCAAAGCGGAAGTGTGTTTCCAGAATGCATTGTGCCTCCGTAACATACATACATAGAATGCAGCAGCAGAGCGTCACACGCCACACACGTTACTATTGGCCACTTTACTATGTCAATCATCAATATTATCGTGTCCTCCATGAGAGGAGGTAGGGTTAAACATGGGTTAAACGCTTTGAATATTCAGAGGAACACTAATGGCAACACTGCTAACTTGTGACAAACCTGACACTCATAGTAAATATGAAACTCTAACCTAAGCACATTCACTTGACTCCATCCTTTACAACCAAAGATCCATCATATAATTTACATAACCGTGTAGGATGTTTTCCCAATATGCTGACATTTCTTTTTTCCCTATAATACAGAAATATCAAAACCAGGCAAGAAATATGTTGTGTACAAGTTACCCCAAAATGTGTTTGCCACTGTTTGCATCATAAACACTTGTCTTGTCCTTGTGTTGTCTAAAGGAACATTTCAGCACAATGTCCATGCCAAATGTTAGTCCTTTAAAATGATCAGGAAAAAAAGAAATGATTGACCTACTTTTTACCTCTAGTGTAGCTGACCCGTGCATTATACGAAACATGAAAAATGTATAAAATGATTAAGTGCTAATCTCTAATGACTCTTTTTAGCCGCTGGAGAAGGGGAATTCTAAGTAGTAGTTATTTTAGCACAGCGCTGATACAGTCATCATTTCATCCTGCTTAAATGCCTTAAACATTGGCCTGGCATCTGAGGTAGGTTTTATCACTACTTATCCTACCTGCATGGGTGCAGGTCTTCCTCCACAAAAATGTTGGACTTGCATTGTATCTCACAGGTCTGTTTTGGGAATATGTTCTTCAGTGTTGTTATTTCCATGGTAACATACATTTTTATCCTTTTAGAATCCGGAAGCTGCTTTTCAGGTTTTTTTGGATGCACAATCCTAAAATATCTTCTTTAACGTGAAACACAGAATTTAAGAGC
Source organism: Nannoperca obscura (assembly GCA_036024295.1). NCBI lineage: Eukaryota > Metazoa > Chordata > Actinopteri > Centrarchiformes > Percichthyidae > Nannoperca > Nannoperca obscura. Next base: position 17,818 of record JAVQJL010080193.1, read on the forward strand.
ATATTATGTATTTAAGTCAGTGATCCAAAAACCAGAACAAATGCCCCCAATGACATGTCATATTCCCTAACAAACATATTGGTATTACTACTGAACTCATGAGGAAGTCATACAGTACTTAAACAACCAGTGTGGGTCATGGATCCAATGGAGACACTCAGTTAAAGATTCCAATGTAATAATGACATCTTACAATAAATTACAATATATTTTTGTTCATATCAGTTCAAATACTTTAAATTACAAAGACATTCAAATACACCATTGATAAATTAACAGATATTATTTTAGGGGGGAATGAATCAGAACTTTCCAACAGTCAAGCTCAATGGCAGATATTAGGTACATTTTCTTCATTCCACAATCAGAAATCCATTGCCTGTGTAATTCTTTGTGATTATACATTTTCATATTGGATCCATGTAGTGCATTTCTGATAATTACTATTATCAATACTTATAGTGTGATCAAATTCAGTAGGGGCATTACATTACTCTAAACAATGCCTCGGTTAACATAACTTAACAGAGAAATTGAGAGATATTACACAACAGCAGCTTATCTCCCAAACCGTTGACTGTAACTAAACAACGGCCGCAGGAAACAATTCTGATTGAGTGTCAGTTCCTTTCAAACTTGTACACCATCAACAACTAAAACACTTTAACATTCAACAGTTTAACTATAGTTCTTAACTCTGGGTCCCAAAGTTTGAGGTAACCATAGCATCAGTATTTTTGCTTGGAGCTACATTACTGATTAACTCTAACGTGTCAAACAGACCTAATCATGGGTTAATGCTTACTTACAACAAACAAAAAATGGATGACAGTTTGAACACAGCTTCTACTTTTGCCAGCTGTCACTGATTTTCTTTTTTTTTTTACTAGGCTAGACAGTCTAATCTGACCCCGCCTCTATAAGCATGAGGAGAATAAGACCAAACTTGAAATCCAGGTTATCAGGCATCAAGCAAAACCCAGGGACTTCACAGAGTACATGTTGACCATTTGCTCTCCTTTATCTAACACTACATGTTATTTAATCCACTTAAGTGAAAATGTATCAGTATTGTCACAATCAATTCTGCTGACTGGAACTGCCCAACAGTGGATGTCACATCCACTGTTGGGCAGTACAGATTTGCATGTGCGAGTCTGTAGTGTGTGTATACATTTTTTTATGGACCACGGCAGCAGTTGTCAAGTGATGAAACGTCTTCTCAGTGGTAGCTACTGTAACAGGTGAATGTCCTGGTGATGTGTTTGTTATTGTGCAGTCATTACTCTCCCCATCTGTGCTCTCTCAGAAGCCTTGTATATGGCAATAGGCCTCCAAGCTGGAGAAGAGGATGTAGAGGAACCAGAGTCCAAAGAAAAGCAGGGAAGTGAGGACTCTGGAGATCCGCGGGCCTCCCAGCTCGCCACCTATGGACGGCCTCCGGCGTAGCATCAACACTCCCATAGTAAGGAAGGCAAAAATTGTGAAGAGTGTGACGGAGAAGGCCAGCGAACCGGGGTCCACACGGAACACCTTACCTTTGACTTCCCAATATACAGCAGCCACGGACCAGGCCACCCCAATGCCCAAAAACACATTAACAGCATTGCTTCCTGTCACATTTCCCACACATGCATCTGCATACTGGTCCTGAGTCGCAGCCACTTTACTGGCAAAGGTATCTGGAAAAAATAATGAAATTAGAAAATAAATAGTCGATAGATCAATAGTTCAAACCAACACAACCGCATTTCAGTGCCTTTTACCCTGGCTAGGACTTGTGAAATAAATTGAACTGACTTAAACATTGCCATTACTGTGGGTGCCTACTGTGCTGGTCAGTAGAGATTCACCAGTAGAACCACTTACCAGGAAGTGAAGTCCCCAGTGCTACAAAGACCACCGCAGTGACAGTGTCTCTCAGGCCGACAGTGCAGCCAAAATGTGAAGCAAGGTCTCCAATAATGGCTGTTAAGAAACCAATGAGAGAGATTGATACTATGAAGCATGCCCAGCCATTCCAGTACTCGGTGGGTGGGATGCAAGCAAACAGAAGCTTCCAGAAGATGCACACAATGTGCATGAAATAGTCGAAGCAGTTTGGCATTCGCTGCTCCTGTCCCTCCTCCTCATCGCCATCACCTGTTTAAAGAACACACAGTGGAAATGATGCAGTAAGACTTTGGCCCAATCACGAACAAGCTTATAGCGTAGTACCAAGTTCTCTCGCTCTATGTCTTGAACCTATTTTAAGATGGGGGGTGATCTTGGTGCCTATACGCTACTGAACAAGTGACTGACAGGTCAAGGTACATGTGAAGATGGTGGAGAATCATAGAGTGTATCGGTCTTCTAATCATGTTAAAACCAAGTTTAACACTTACACTTTGATTTTTGTATGGTTTAAACAATTGAGATTGAACGTGTTAATTAGTAAGCTTTAGAAGTGCTGGTAGGCAGATTTTGGTACCGTTGGACAGAGCCAGGCTGGTCGGTCTGAGGAATGTTGATGTGAATGAACGGCCTGTCGTCCCTGGCCAGATAACTGAACAGAAGAAGCAAACCTAACCTAAACATTTATTCAAACCTTTTAATTTCACGTTCATTTGAGTAAATGTTTAACATAATCAACATGAATAATAAAACTACTTATAGATAGAGAATAAAACACTGGAACTGATAATGAAAGCTGAGAAGTGAACGGAGGTTCAAAAGTTATGATATTAGAAGGTCAAAATGCAGTGCAATGCAGATACACAGTTCTGAAAATATAAATGTACTTTTACACAACTATGCCTCTGATCAATATGTTTTCTCAGTTTTATTCAAGCTTCAGCACAAGGTACTTGATTAAAAAAATCAATCAATATAAGTCCATAAAAAGCAAACATATAATAACCACTCACCTGCACTGACTGTGACTGCTCCAATGAACTGCTCTCTCCACGAGTGAGTTCCAATCACTAAAGCCAGATTTGTGTCCTTCAGGAGTTTGTCCACTGTGTTCTGTTACAACACATTAAATAAAGATGATGTCAGTAATGAAGCAGATGTAGTCATTGTTCATATTAATTTACACACAACAGATGGGTTCACATTTCTGTCTGACATTTGGCTTAGCGACTATGGCAAATTATTTCCATCTTTATATTTAAAAACATATTTAGTCTTTCTTTTTCTGCAGCCAAGGGGTATAGGTATGGGGTACAAGGGGTAGATGGGTAGAGACTTTTCTTGGATATTGTAAAGACCTAAGACATCTTGTCTGCATCTCAACTGTTTGTTTAGAAGGGCAATCAGTCGCTTTTGTGTTATATTTCTTTACCCTTGCCAGATTAAATTGGGAAAATTAAACAAATGGTTGCCAAAAAACAAAAAGGCCAGGCCAAAAAGTCACTGGCTTCACTGGTTTGCTGCAGAATTTCAATTAATTTTAAAATGAATGGAGCCAAACATTTCACACACAGCACACACGGATACACACAAATTGTTTCAGTGCATCTCAAATCAAGATGCATGTAAGGCATGAGTAAAGTTGAGGATTTAGAAAGGGTAGATGTGAATATACATTTTTGAGAAAATGAGATGAGTAAAGTCTAATCAGTACCATCACACAGTGCTGGCAGACTGTACCTGGTCTAGCACTCCACTGAGAGTCTGATGTGTAAGAGAGTGCGAGGTGGTTAATGAAGTAAGGAAATAGCACTGAATTGAAAAATATTGTATATTGTAAGTCAGCAAATGTCAATTTAGCAACAATTGTGGACAACTGAGTAACAACTATTTTTACTCCTGCATAATTGCAGATAGTGTATTTCAAAAAGGTAATTTCCTTAAAGCTGCATATGATAATAAAAAAACTTCCTAATGAACTTAAAATATACTTAATATATCTTTGAGATCTGAGACACTTGGTTTATTGCTAGTGTAATGCCTTCCATCAGCCACTCACACACCTTGAACTCACAGGACTCCTCTATGATGACCTCTAGCCTGCTGTGCTCTCCTAGAATGGGTTTGCCCATCTCAGAGATCCTCCGGGCTTCTTCCTCCTCAGGGGTGGGGTTGCCTGTCAGACATTAAATTATCATGTCTTTAATTAATGGGGCATTTACAAAACACACACACACACACACACACACACACACATACATCCTTAACCTCATCCAAGGGTATAGGCCAAACCACACACTTTCAAAGTAAAAATGTTTTAAAGGTGCTGTGTTGTGCATTTAGAGATAATCTTGTCTCCATAAGTTAATCAATTTTCTGTTAAAACAGGATTTTTGGATATGTCAAGAAGAATTTTTTTGCCCTGAGTTGAGTATCTTAGGCAGCTTTTTTACACAGACTTAAATCCAAATCATGGTCTTAGCCTTTACCCTGCCCATCTTTAACGCAAAGCATGTGATTGGCAGAGCTTGTTGGGTGTGGTACACAGCTAGTTAAAGAAAAGGCCATAATCCCGATAGGCCCAGACACAAGGGGAGGGATCATTTAAAAGTGTAAATCAGTAGGATAAAAGTTAAAGAGACTAAAGAGTTAAAGTTTTACTTGACAGGATGGGCAGAGTTGTTCAGAGACATATATTTATATTATTGGTTGTGATTCTTATGTATGACAAGCTCATAACCAGCAGGAGCCAACAGTAGAAAAAACTACTCCAGCAGCCTGTGGTCTTGGCCCCACCCCAAAGGTACAGTGGGTGTCCCAGTCCTGAAGGGTGACAGCAGCCCCCATTTGTGTTCCTGGCACTGCCCCCAGGTAAGCAACCCACCCCCAGTGGATCTGGCACTGGAATCATTGCTGAAAGAAACTAAGCCACATCCTCAGCATTTTTCCTGGCCCCACCCCCAGTGGCGGCACACCCTTCCCCCAGTAGTGGTACTGGCTCCGCCCTAAGAGGCAGCCATATGCCCCCACCATCACATACAGCAGGCCCCACCCTCAGCAGTTGTCCTGGCCCTGTTCCCAGTATCCCTGACCATACATAGACCCTTCATGATTTTCTTCCCTAGGCCCGTCCAATCAGTGCAAGCTGGCCGCTCAGTGACATGCCCCGCCCCCAGCAAGCCCAATTAACCAATAAAGATTTGCTGTCTTCCGGGAAGTAAAAGTAATGATATGCTAATGACATTACATTTAGGCATTTAGCAGACGCTTTTATCCAAAGCGACTTCCAAATAAGAGCTTTACATAAAGTGCATAGAACCATGATCGAAAACAACAAGATGTCTCATCAAACTTGTAAG